>LODT01000014.1:0-10456 GCA_001606155.1 Tieghemostelium lacteum | reverse complement strand
TATTATTATTATTATTATTATTATTATTATTATTATTATTATTATTATTATTATTATTATTTACATTTTCATTAAATGTATCTTTTTCTTTTTGTGTAAGTAAATCATCATGTAAACTATTATCACTACTACTACTACTACTACTATTACCTTCTTTAGTAATAGAATCTAATGGTATTGGTAAATCTAAAGAATCTTGTTGATTTTGTATATGTTTTCTATTTAATTTACTATGATGTCTTCCATAGAATATATAAATACCTAAACCAATAATTAACCAAACAATAAGACGTACCCATGTACTCCAACTAAGTGATACCATAAGATACATATTTACAACTACAGAGAGTATTGGTAGAAAAGGTACCCATGGAACTTTGAAACCTCTATGTGGTCTATTGTGTTCTTTAAAGAAAAATATTATTACAGCAAATGTTAATGCAATGATACCAAATACTAATATAACTGACCAATGTAGATTTTTAATATAGGCTGCTGATGCAATCAGAGATCCTACTGCAATTCCAATGACAACATATAGTGGATTTTGTAGAAATATTGGAAATTGATTTACAGGATAGTGATTGGTTGATTCTAATTTGTTTAGTGGTGTTGGATATCTGAGTATTAGTACACATGTACTAACCAATGTGAAGGCTAGTAATGTGCCAATACTAACCATATCACCTAGAATTTCAATTTCCACAAGTAAACCTATAAGAGAACATATTGCACCAGTAAACAATGTTGAATAAAATGGTGTTTTGTATCGTGGATGAATATAGGAAAACCATTTTGGTAAAAGACCATCTCTTGATAAACTATAATAGAGACGAGGTTGACTAATTAGACCTGATAATTGTGCTGTTGTTAAACCAGCAAATGCACCAATAGCAACAATAATAGTTGCCCATTTTAAACCAATATTTTGGAAAGCTTTTGATAGTGGTGCATTTACATCAATTTGATCATAAGGTACCATTAAAGTGAGTACAATAGTTACACCAACATATAAAAGTGTACTGACACCCAACGAACCTAGAATTCCAATTGGTAAATCTCTTTGTGGATTTTTTACCTCTTCAGCAACATTACAAACACCATCAAACCCCAAATAGGCAAAGAATGTAATGGCAGCAGCATTAAATATACCTTTAACACCAAATGGAGTATAATTTGACCAATTGTCAGAGTTTGCATATCTAGCACCAACAATAATTACAAATATTACAATGGCAATTTTAATAAGTACAAATACTTTGTTAAATCTAGCTGATTCTTTCATACCAAAGGCAATTACCAATGTCAATGCTAAAATGGATAGACAAGCAATAATATCTAATGAAAAACCACCACCTAATACAATGGGATTGAATGGATGAGGGAGTGATCCACCAGATGCCTCAATAATAGATTTCAAATAGGCTGACCATCCTCTTGAAACTGCTGCCGATGCAATCATATATTCTAGTGTTAAATCCCATCCAATTATCCATGCAACTAATTCACCAACAACAATATAACTGTAACTGTAGGTTGATCCTGAACATGGTACTTTACATGCAAATTCAGCATAACATAATCCAGAGAGTGCACATGCAAATCCAGATATAACATAACTAAATGTTACTGCTGGCCCAGCTTTATCATGTGCTGCTACACCTGTCATTACAAATATACCAGCACCAATAATAGCACCAATACCTAATGCCAAAAGATCAAATGCTGTTAAACATTTTTTAAAATTACGATTTCTATTATTATTATTATTATTTGCACCTTGCTCTGAAATTTCTAAATTTTCACCACCACCTTCAGTTCTATTTTGGCTAGGTATTGCATCACCTTCAATAGTTTCATTATTTTCAATTTCTTCAAGTACATCGCTAAGTGTCTTTTTTCTTTTAGCAACTTGTCCAAATTCTCTAAATTTATTTTTAATATTTTCCATTATTGTTGTTATTGTTTTTATTGTTGTATATAGGTTAATAAAAGGCCACAACCCTACCCCTTTTATTCCAAATTTATATACCTAATTAATTTTCTAAATATAAATATAAAATTAATTATAAAGGTTAGACTAAATTAACTATATTTAGAGAGAATAATAATTTTAAATATTATTTGAAACAAAATTTAAAGTATTGTTGTTGATTGAAATAAAAATTTTACATTTACCAAATCAAGAAATTAATTTTAATTAGTATAAAAAAAATTATGTATTGATAAAATAAACAGTAGGCAATGTAACGGATAAATTTGGGGGGAAATGTAGGGTTGGTTTGAATTTACCAATTTAGATATAATTATGTTTATGACAATGAGATCTCCTCAATGAAAATATCAATTTTGATTACAAAATTTCAAAAAATATATATTGGTAATAATTGCTATTAGAGAGTAAAAGATGGTGAATCTCTCAATTGTTATATTATGAAATTGATTATTATTATTATTGGAATATTGGTAAATGGGTGAATCCTAGTTGTCTGAGTATTATTGTTATTTATTACTATTATCGTATAATTTCTTTTTTTATCTGTAAACAAAAATCAAATGAATTCAAACTAACACATATTATTTATTGTTGGATAGGTGGTTTGGGGTTAAAAAAATTAAAATGTGGTGTAAGCAACATACCAATTAGTGTGATTTTTCATTTCAAATAGAAAAAAAAATTGCAATTTTTTCAAACAAAAAAAAAAAAAAAATAAATTTGATCAAAATGTGTCGATTCGAAATGAAATCTGTAAATTTTTATATAAATAATTTATGAAGTATAATATTAAAATATTTTAAAAGATATTGGTGAAAGGTATCAGAGTTTTGCTCAAAAGAAACTTTTGACTTTTCACCATTAAAAGTTGTAATGGTAAGTGATTCAGCAGTTAAAACCACTTGACCAATAGCTTTTATCAACTGACAAACCATTATTCTCTTATTGAATGCAAAGGTTTGATCCTCTAACACTATATTTTGAATTTGATCCACTTGATCCAATTGAATAGGATCTTCCATATAGTAAGAATAGGCTAAATTCCAGTGCTTATCTGATTCTACTATAAAATCATCATTTCTTCTTTTTTCTAAAATATAACTACCTAAATGTGTTTTTTTCTTATAGGTTCTATATTGACCAGTTATAGATTGCACTTGTTCTAAAATTGTATTATTATTATTGTTGTTGTTGCTGTTATCATATGTAAATTCGTTAATAGGTATTGGTTGCATTGCATGAAAATTACCATATCCAACTTCAATAAGATAACTTTTATTTTGATGGATAATAACATTTGCAACATGACCATGTGGTAATCTCTTTGTAAGAGTTTCAGCATTCAAAACTGAAGCTCTAACCATTCTAACATTGAATCCACAATCTAAAAGAAAATAGTAAAACATGGTATTCATTTGATAACATAATCCACCTGAATATCGTACAAGTATTTTATCTTCCACTGTTTCTCTAGTGACATGATCTTTATATTTTCCATAAATTACTTCTAAATTTTCAAATGGTGCATTATAGGCAACACTTTCCATTATAAATGCTAAATCCTCAAATTTAATTTTCATTCTCCCATTTTGATCACTATATTTATTGACATCTAAATTAAATCTCTTAAAAAATAGTATTTGATATGCTGTAAACTCTTTTGTTGTTTCTTCATTATATGATATCATTTTCTATGTCTTTGCTTATAACAATGAATTTTACAAAATATAACCACCCGTTAATGAAAAAAAAATAACACATTTTTAAACTGATCGGTCATTTATAAATATCTTTTAAGATATTTAATGTTGATGTAGAATCAAGAAGAATATTTCATTTCTTATTCTGACACCAATCTAGAACAGGTTTTTATTTAAAATGCAATGATTCATCAATTTGTTGGTTGATGTATATTTTTTTTAGTATTGGGGAGTTTATATTTTTAAAATAGTTCTTGCTCTATCCACATTTTTTATAAGTTTGTCACAGTCTTTACAAATTGCATCCCAATTATTTGTTTGTTTTTGTAGAGTTTCTGTTGTAAGTGTAGTTTTATAATTTGGTGGTAATTGATTTTCTTGTTGTGGATCTGCAGTGTTATTAATTTGCATTGGTGTACTGACTAGTGATTGACTAGTGGTAGATGTTGAATCATCATTAAAAACTGGAGATAAATAGTAAAAGTTATTGGTAATCAATTCGCTACCAATCTCTCTAATTAATTCAATAACTTTTAACTTAATCTCATAACATCTCTGATGATATTCTACTTTTTGTGGATATTGTGATGCTAGTTGAAATATTTCTTTGTTTAAATTCTGCAATAGTGATATTTTATTCTCTAATGAAAGTAAATTCAATGAAAATTCTGTTTGACTAGTTGCCATTGGTGATATAACTGTTTGTTGTTGCATTATTATTACTGGTGTTTGTTGAGGTATTGGTAAAAGTTCCGTTGTAGGTAATACTGATGGTAACATTGAATTATTATTATTTATATTTTCATTATTGTTTATTGTTGTTGTTGCCGGGTTATTATTTACATTATTGTTATGATTTGATTGCGTTGGTGGTGGTGGTTGTTGTTGTTGTTGTTGTTGTTGTTGTTGTTGTTGTTGTTGTTGTTGTTGTTGTTGTTGTTGTTGTTGGTTATATTGTGTATTTATTCCACTTTGTTGTTGGTTGACTTGTGCTGGTGAGTTATTTTGGTTATATACTGTAGTTTGTTGTTGTGTTGAGGCTTGCTGGGGGTTTTGGGTTTGATATGAATTATTAGGGTTAAATTGGTGTTGTTGATTTATTGGTGATGATATTTGATTTTGATTATAAGTTATATTATTATTAGTATTAACATTTGGTGATGCATATTGATTATTTTGTTGTTGATAAGACATGTCAACTGTGACTCACATAAAACTAGTAGTTATAATAAAAAATTTTTTTTTTTTATTGATTATTTATTAACAAGTTCACACTCTAACCATAATATATTAATCTTTAATGAAAAATGGGTAAAAAGCATAACAAAAGACATCAAAAAAAAGCTCTCATCAGGGTGATGATGAACTAAAAAATACTACCCAGCAAGAGGAAACAAAGGTTACAGAATCAGACAATATTGATAAATCCTTTGAACCTGAACTACAACAACAAGATAAATTTGAAAAGACTGAACAAAAAAAAGAGGAAGAGGAAGAGCAAAAAGAACAACAGCAACAACCTGAACAACAACAACAAGAACAAGAAAAGGAAGAAGAAGAAAAAGAAGAAACAAAACTTCAAGAAAATGAACCCATTAAAATTGATGATGGTTGGGATGACAATGATATAGTTTTTGAAAAAAAACAAACAAAAACAAAAACAGCAGAGACTAATAATGATTGGAATGAACCAGATATTATTATAGAGGATAAACCAGTACTACCAGTGACAGAGAAACCAAAGAAAACTAAAGGAAAAAAAATTATTAAAAAAATAATACGTAAGCCTGTACCAAAGACTCCAAAATCACCACCTCAAGCAACACCCCAAGCAACACCTGTTACCCAAACACCACAAACTAGTGGTTGGGGTTGGTTCTCTTCTATTAGTAGTGCTGTTACATCAACTATTAATTCAATCGCTCGTCTAGATGAAGATGAAGAAGAAGATTTTATTGAAGAGGAAATTGAAGTAGAGGTTTCTGATTCTGATAGTGATGAAGAAAATATGATTGATACAGAAAAGAAAAAACAGGATATAATATCGGATAATGATAATGATGAGCCAGAGACTATTATGAATGCTATTGATAATGGTGTTTTTAAAACTGCTGATATCATTGCAGATTCACTATATTTTGCTGGTAGTTTTCTTTCAAGTGGTTTTAAAACTGTTCAGGAACAGGCAAATATTGAAAATGTTAAGGGTTTAGCTCAAGGTGTGGCCCACATTTCTAAAGAAACTGGAAAGAAAGCTACACAATCTGAAATGTATGAAAAAGGTCAAAAAATTGCCACATCTATGGTAGATACCTCTGTTGATGTTTTGGAACAAGTTGGTCAAAAAGCCTATTCAATATTTTCATCACAAATTAAAAGTAATAAAAATCATAATAATGATATACCTACAACAACAACAACAACAACAAGTACAACAGCTACATCAACTCCTACTTCTCCAACAATATCAACAAATAATAATAATAATATTGATGAAAATCAAACATCACCAAAAACAACAAATAGTAAAGCTACATCACTAACATCTTCAGTAAACAGTTCTGGTGGTAATATAAAGAGATTTATTTTACCAGGTGATCTTCAAGTTTTTGATGATGGTCAGTTTGAGTCTAATCAAGCAACTGAACACTTTAAAATACATCTCTATGTTCAAGAGATTGAAAAACTATCTGTAGAGTCAACAATGAAAATTCACCAACTCAACAGAAAGATACAAAATACAACTATTCAAACTCAAGTTAACACAGATCAATCAGAAATTAAAGAAATTTTGGAAGGCGATAGTGATATTGAGAGCAGATTAAGTGGATTATCACTAAAATCAATTTATTTTAATAATGATTCTTTGGAATTACAACAAGATTATAATGATTATTTTGAAAAATTACAAGAATATCTACCCACTCTAAAATCAAAATCAACTGAAAATATTTTATGTAGAGGTCTAGAGAATATTTATCAGTTATTAGCAATATCTTTACAACTTATCTCAATTATCTCTCATTCTTTAATTGATGGTAGATTACAACAACAAGATAATAATTCATCAGAGTCTATTAAAGAATATTCCAATAGAAGATCAATTGAAGTAGTTTTCCTCTTAACTAAATATAAACAAGATATATCATCACTATCTAATATTTTATTAGAATTATTAAAATCAAAGCAAAATCCAAATGTATGTAATGATTATTTTCATAACTTATAAATAATTACTAATAATTTTTTAAATATTACAGTCAAGAAAATTAATTAACACTTTAAATATTGAAACTAATAACGCAATTAGTCACATTGATGATAGTAAAACTTCTATCATACCAATTTGTCAATTATCTTATTTGAATGAAATTAAAATTCCAAAAAAAAATAATCAAAAACAATAACAATTATAATAATAACACTACTTAAAATAAAAAAAAATTAAAGTTAAAAATATGTTTGGAAATTGTAGGGATTTGAACAAAATCTTAGTCTCTTTCTGTAAAGGTATTTGTTGTGGTTGTTGAGACTGTTTTGATAAGGGCATTAATTGTAAGATCACCATGAACATTTAGATTAAAAATTTTTTTTTTTTTTTAATTCATTTTTAAAATTTTAATTTCTGATTTAAAATGACCAAAGAAATTTTATTACTGGGATCAGGTTTTGTAGCAAAAGTATAAATTGAAATTTCTATTCATTTTTTTCATATTTCATATGAATTATATATTAATTCTATCAATCAAACTTCTAAAATTAGCCAGCAGTTGATTATTTATTAAAGAGAGATGATTTTCACATTACATGTATTAGTTTATTTCAAAATGAATTAGATGGTATTTCAAAAGGGTACACTAAAGAAAAGATTTCAACAGTTCAATTAGATGTTGTAAACAAAGTTGACGAATTAAATGAATTTATACCAAAATCAGATGTAGTAATAAGGTAGGGAGTAGATTTTAAAAAACAAAAACAAATAGATTTTTAACTATAAATAATCTTACACATAAAGTTTATTACCAGCAACATTACATCCAATTGTTGCAAAACTTTGCATTAAATATAAGAAACACTTTATAACAGCTAGTTATATCAGTCCAGAAATGAAATCATTAGATAAGGAAGCAAAGGAGGCAGGTATAACCTTCCTTAATGAATTAGGTTTAGATCCAGGTATTGATCACATGTCTTCTATGAAAATTATTGATCATGCCAAAGCAAATGGTGGTCAAGTAGTAAGTTTTGTATCTTGGTGTGGTGCATTACCATCAATGGATAATAATGACAATCCATTTGGATATAAATTCTCTTGGTCACCAAAAGGTGTTCTTTTATCTGCATCACTATCTGCTAAATTCCTTTGGGATGGTCACACTGATGAGGTTCCTGCCAATATTAAATTTGCAGTTCTTCAACCAGTAAACATTCAACATCAAGATAAACTATTGGAATTTGAAGGTGTAGCCAATCGTGACTCTTTCCCTTACATTGAATCTTATAATTTGAATCCACAACATGTTAAGACAATGTACAGAGGTACACTCCGTTGGAAAGGTTTTGGTGTTATGGTTAGAGCTCTAGCTGCTATTGGTTTGTTTTCAACTAATCCTGATGAGAGATTAATTGTTTCTGCCACTTCTTCTACTCCTATATCTTGGCGTAAATATCTCATTCAATTGTTGGGTTGTAATGACAATGATGGTGATTTGGTATATTGCTTGGAATCTCAAATCAAGGAGGCTTTCCAACAACAAAAAACTCAATCTGAAAAAGAACAATTTAATTTCCCAATTATAAATAGGGATATTGAGCAAGATACTAAATATGCAATTGAAGGGTTCAAATGGCTTGGAATGTTTAGTAATGACGAAATAATTCAAAATCGTGGTAACATTCCTTTGGATACTCTTTGTGCAACTTTGGAAAAGAAACTCTCCTACCAACCTGATCAAGTTGATATCGTTGTACTACAACATGAATTTATTGTTAAATACTCTGACCACATGGAAAAAGAAACTTCTAAACTTATCTGTTTCGGTCAAAAAGGTGGTTCTTCTGGTACTAGTATAACTGTTGGTGTACCTGTAGGTATTGCTGCAGAATTAATCTTGGATCAAGTAATTAAAGAACATGGTGTGATTGGTCCAGTTACTCCTGAAATTTATTTACCAATTCTTGATAAACTAAAGAAAGAAGGTATTGAAATGATTGAAACCTTGGAGAAGATTTAAAAATTTTAATTTCATTTTAAATAAACTATAAAAATATATTATAATTAATATATTGTGAGTTAGAATGTTTAAATAGAATTCTATAATTAACTCAATGAAATGTAACCCATTTAATGTTTTAAAATACCATATAATTTTTTTTTTGCTACTTTTTTATTGTGATATCGGTACGCACTGCCAATGTAATTACTCATCTGATTTGGTAATTCAACCTCTACCATAAGCATCTTATCTTTCTTTTCATTAGTTATCATACAATTACTCTTGAAAGTAACAATTGACTTAACATGAAATTTCTACACCACCTTTAATGGTGATGTCAATAGCGTTGATTGGTACTAGAATATAGAATATATTCATTAATATTGATTGATATTAAATAACAGCAACATTTCAATTTCAACACAACAACAGCAGATAACCACATAATGAATTAGAAGAAGAGAAATAAGAATTCAAGAATTATTAGTGACAGAAGTGAAGAAGTGTAGAAAAGAGAATAGAGATTAGTTTGGATGAATATGGTCAAATTCAGTAGGTTTGTTCAATTATCACTGAACTGGGATTGGTATATTTATACTATTGTTACAATCTATGCCATATTTCCAGCAGATAGTTGGAATATACATTAAGTTGTATATTTAAGATTAATGAATATTGAAATATTTTCATTAATATTAACTGATATTATTTTAGGAAACAGTAGCAGGATTTCAAATATATTTTGATGAGCTTGGATAATGTTGGTTTGGTTAGGTTGAATCTGATTGTAATTAATTGCATGATAGGCAGTGTAGTAATGTTTGAAGGTATTGAAGATTGTTAACAGGTATTGGATATTGTTGGAGGGTTTTGGAAAATGGTATTGGAGAATGTTGGAAAGTTTTAGAGGTTATTGGAAGGTTATTGAAGGTTAATTAAGGTTAATGAAGGTTAATGAAGGTTAATGAAGGTTGTTGAAGGTTGATGAAGGTTAATGAAGGTTAATGAAGGTTAATGAAGGTTAATGAAGGTTAATGAAGGTTAATGAAGGTTAATGAAGGTTAATGAAGGTTAATGAAGGTTAATGAAGGTTGTTGAAGGTTGTTGAAGGTTGATGAAGGTTGTTGAAGGTTGATGAAGGTTGTTGAAGGTTGATGAAGGTTGTTGAAGGTTGATGAAGGTTAATGAAGGTTAATGAAGGTTGTTAAGGGTTATTGAAGGTTATTGAAGGTTATTGAAGGTTGATGGAGGTTAATGAAGGTTATTGAAGGTTAATTGATGCTGCTAAAAGTTGTTGGAAGGTTGTTGAAGGTTATTGATGGTTTTCTATGCACGTATTGGTAGATTAGCATACATAGGAGTAATATAAGCAATTGATGGTATTCTACAAACGTATGGAGAAAGAAGAAGGTAAATTCTCTGTAACTCTAGTCGGTAAGCAAATACTTTGGTGGGTAGGGTAGGTTAGGTGAGGTTAATTGAAGGTAGGGTAGGTAGGGTAGGGTAGGGTAGGGTAGGGTAGGGTAGGGTAGGGTAGGGTAGGG
>LODT01000012.1:0-19272 GCA_001606155.1 Tieghemostelium lacteum | reverse complement strand
ACCTTCAATAACCTTCAACAAACCTTCCAATAACCTTCAACAACCTTCAATAACCCTCAATAACCTTCAATAACCTTCATTAACCTTCATTAACCTTCATTAACCTTCAACAACCTTCAATAACCTTCAACAACCTTCAATAACCTTCAACAACCTTCAATAACCCTCAATAACCTTCAATAACCTTCAATAACCTTCAACAACCTTCAACAACCTTCAATAACCTTCAACAACCTTCAATAACCTTCAACAACCTTCAATAACCCTCAATAACCTTCAATAACCTTCATTAACCTTCAATAACCTTCATTAACCCTCATTAACCTTCATTAACCTTCAATAACCTTCAACAACCTTCAATAACCTTCATTAACCTTAATTAACCTTCATTAACCTTCAATAACCTTAATTAACCTTCAATAACTTCCAATAACCTCTAAAACTTTCCAATACCATTTTCCAAAACCCTCCAACAATATCCAATACCTGTTAACAATCTTCAATACCTTTCAAAATTACTACACTGCCTATCATGCAATTAATTACAATCAGATTCAACCCAACCAAACCAACATTATCCAAGCTCATCACAATATATTTGAAATCCTGCTACTGTTTCCTAAAATAATATCACTGTTATTTCAACCAACATATCTATTGATGATAGATGAAATGTAAATGCCTTTCAAACGCACCACCATCATAACATTATCATTCACAACTGACAACTTGCTTTTAATTGAACGAATACTGAGTTTGATCTTAAATTCAACTTTGTGTATATTATTATATCTGCTGGAAATATGGCATAGATTGTAACAATAATATAAATATACCAAACCCAGTTTAGTGATAATTGAATAAACCTACTGAATTTGACCAGGTTCATCCAACTCTCTATTCTCTTTTCTACACTTCTATCACAAGAATTATAATCTTGAATACTTATTTCTCTTCTTCTAAATTAATGTGGTTATCTGCTGTTGTTGTGTTGAAATTGAAATGTTGCTGTTATTTAATATCAATCAATATTAATGAATATATTCTATATTCATTAGTACCAATCAACGTTATCGACATCACCATTAAAGTTGGTGTAGAAATTTCATGTTAAGTCAAAATCTTGTCATTACTATCAAGTAATTGTATGATATTTAGTAGATTGATCTATTACAATCAAGGGTATCAATAAAATCTTTAAATCAAAAACCTTCTATTTTATACATTCTACCTTATCTATTTGATGATTAAACCCGTTCTTAACATCTAATTGAACAGCTTTTGTAATCTTTTCTTTAATGTAACCTTTTGACTCAATTGGGTATCAAAAAAACTCATAATTTTAATGAGAGAGGTTTTTAATTTTGTTTAAGTTTTTTCATCATTCATGTTTTATAACCTAATTTAATATAATATTTAATTATTTGAACAGATTTACTAAAAGTGGTCGTACATGTTTATTCTTTTGTAAATAAAAATAAAAATTTTTTTTTCAACTACATTAATGGATACAGTTAAATTAAATGAGGCAATAGATATTATTAAATCGTTAGATCTAACTAATGATGAAAAAACTACTTGCATTGGAGCTAATAATTACGATATTTCATTAAAAATCACTAGTATTAATGAATTAGGCGGTAAAGAATCAGTAACCAAATACCTCAAAGAAAATATTTTGAAATCACCTCCCACAGGTATGTACACTAAACACCTATCACTAATCTAAACACCTTTTAAACATATATACTAACATATTTTGTTACATAAACTTCTTACAATTTTTAAACCTATTAACTAATAACTACACAGTGCAAGTACAGGGAGAACAAATAGGACAAGGTATGTAGATTATTATGTGTGGATTTTAGAAGGATTTTTTGGAGGGAAATTAATTGTTTTTTTTAGATGATATGTTACAGAAAATCTACACAGAGCTAATCTCTCTAAAACAAAGTAAAAAAAGAAAATCCATTCCAATTTCAGACTTTGAGGATAGTCACATAGAGAGTTTAAAGGAAAGTTGTGGACTTACAGGTCAATCATACAAAGAATTACCTTACAGTGGCAAAAAACAGAATATGAAAACTTACATTTGGAAATATCCAACTACAGATAAGAAACAAAACACCACTAAACCTAAGAAAGATAACCCAACTGGGTATGATGAAGAGAAAAATATGGATTCAATCTTTACTTTTTAAAAAGTAATTATCCTTTACCATCCAACTATGAATTTAGAGATTACCACACAAAAAATAAATTGATAACCTACCCATTTTATTACCATGGAGAGCCAAGTGAAGCCAATGGCACAGCTGATTTTTTTATTTACCAAAAACTGCTACTGAAATGAATGCAACAATTAAAATGGAAATTTTAGTAGTAATTGAGATCAAACAACCCCTTCTTTCATTAGACAACTATGTCCCACAAATTATCATCGAAACTATATCATCAAACTCACATTCGCGTTATCCTGTATTGGGTGTTTTAACCAATCTTGTTGATGGTTGGAAGCTGTATTGGTCCAACAAAACATTTCCAATAACCTTTGGGTATTGTACATTGCGTTGATGAAAGGAATTTTAGTAAGGCCATTACATGTTTATCCACCATATTCTCACCAACTCTCAACATCCCTGAGACTTTGATTAAAAATGAGATTATTGCTCCAAATGATGAAGAAAATACTCCAAAAAAGCATGAAGAGAATAAAGGTGAACAAGTAGAAAATAAAGAGGGAGAAAAAAATGACAATAATGATATTAGTGCCAACCCAAATAAAAAACCCAAAACCTCAACTCCAACAACCACAGCTACAACACCCACAACCACAACAAAACAACATTCTTTTAACTCACAAATAGATCTGTGGGGTGATATAGCCAACTTGGATGATATTCCTCTTGATAATGAATCTGAAAAGAGAATGATAATGGATTATAAAACAAAATTTTTAATTGAAAATATTTTAGTACCCTTGTTTAAAGATAATTCCTAAACCTTATTACATTAACCAAAATAAATAATATTACAATTAAATTATCTGTTTAATAATTGATCCAACAGATAATCCAACAGATTATTCATTAGTTCAATACTTAATCCGAAGAATAGATTTGTATGAATAGTTGAAAATATGATGAACCACCTTTCCTTTTCAATTTTTGTTTGGACAGATGAATCAACAATTCATTCAAAAAACAGATAAGATGATAAAGTAAATAAAATATACAATAAATCCATTTATTAAAGATATCAATCCTTTATAGAGACTTCAAATTAGCTACATTATTCACCAATTAGGATCTAATGAAATATCTTTTAAGTGTTGAATTTGTCGGCGTACCCTATTTTTAATAATTTGTGTCATCTTTATACTGATTAAAAGAATTGATTACTAAATTGAATGCTTTTCTGAAATTTCTTTCATCTAGTAAAATGCAATAGTGGATATAATGATTCTGTATCCAAGATAAAATAAAGGTTCTAAAGTTTGTCATCACACCCAAAACCTTATATTGTGATTTTTGTTGAGCTCCAATTAAAACAGTTTTTCTAGGTAAATGTATCAATAGAATAGAACTACTCTTGAAAACCAAAAACATACATGTTCCTGCCCTATGAAAGATGTTAATTTTGCTGATCAAAATATTTAAATGACTTCTTTTAAATAAAATTTACTATTATCTTTCAAACTAGTATAGAGAGTTATTTTTGAATAATTTTGCATATATATTTATAAAATTTTGGTAAAAAAATGAATAGATAGTTTAAATTTATTGGATATTATAATACCACAACTAATCAAGAGGAGAAACATGCTCCACAGCAACAGCAACAACAGAAACAACAAACAACATCCAATTATAATAATATAATTATAATGGATATACAACCCCAACAAATACCTTCAAGAGGACATAATACTACTACTACAACTATATCTACTTATAATAATAATAATAATAATAATAATAATAATAATAATAATAATAATGATAATAATGATAATAATGATAATAATGATAATAATGATAGATGTAATATCTTAGATATGGATATTATCACTACTACAACTGCTACAACAACAACAACAACAACAACATCAACATCATCATCATCATCATCATCATCATCATCATCATCATCATCATCATCATCATCATCATCATCATCAACTGCTAATATTCCTACATCCGCAAAGATAACATTCAGATACTTACATTTAAATATTAATGAAAAGGATACCACTGTTACCCTAGTGTATCCAAGCAATGGTGTTGATGTTGTTAAGTATAAACATTTAAATCGGGAAAAAGTGGCTAATGGAGATAATCTATTTGAATATGTAGATCAAGAAAAAAAAACAAAGTAATAATAATAATAGAAATAATTTAAGAACACAAAAGAAAAATAATCAAAAAAAAATAATCAAAAAAAAATAAAGATTATAGAAATCCAATTACCTGTATTTTTTACCAAAAATGGACATTTTTCTAAATCTGAGACGTTTGAAAATAAAAAAGTAAAGTAAAATTACGGTAATTTTTATACAATTTATTTTTAATTGCCAAATAAGGATTTCCAACATAAATTGAAACTCAAGAACAAAAATAACATCAAATGCAATTTGAAGGTGGTGTACTACATGAATGATGTTAAGATTTAGATAATTTCAATTACCATTTTATAATATGAAAGTGGTTTTAACCTTTAAATACAATTTCACTATTTATTAAAATTTTAATATAGATTTGAGAATTGTATAGGATTTCAAATTAATTTATAAGTGTTTTAATAAGTGATTTAGATTATGAGCTTCAATGTAAACTCTATTATTTATATTTCTTACAGAGTGTCTTTCTTTTGTAAGAATTTTTAGAATATATGGTTTCTGATGATTAGTTAACTCCTCAATGAGCACAGAAGTATTACTAAAATGTACATTTTCATCGGCAAGACCATGAATTACAATTAAACGATTCTCTTGATTAGGAAAGTTTTGAATATAGGTGAGCGAATTTGCTTTTTTGTAACCTTCTGGGTTTAATTGAGGTGTAGACATGTAACGTTCAGTGTAACCAGTATTATAAGCTTCCCAAAGTGATACTGGTGCACCACTGATTGCAATCTTAAAGAAATCAGGTCTCTGGCCAATAGCATGTAGGGCCAAATAACCACCATAACTCCAACCAGAGATGGCAATTCTATTTCTGTCAATATTAACTAACTTTTGAGAGATTAAATATTCCAAACCCTCTACATAGTCATTCAATTCAACTGTACCCATTTTCCATTTTAATTTACTTTCAAAATCTACACCTCTATTATCAGAACCCATATTATCAATTACCACTACAACAAAACCAAATAGAGTGTGATAGTGTTTCATTAATTGATATTGATCAGTAACATATTGGACATGTGGACCACCATAGATGGAGAGTACAGTTGGGTATTGTTTAGTACTATCATAGTTGGCAGGGAAGAACACCTTTCCAAAAATTTTATAACCTTGTGAATTCTGAAAAGTGAAAATCTCTCTCTTTGAGTTTGCTAATTGTTGGTAGAATGCCTTATTTTGATCAGTTTGATCTAGTGATATTCTATCCATACTATATTGTATATTTGATGGATTTAGATTTGGTAATGTGTGTAATAGTTGATAGTTTTGTTCATTATCTGACCATTGATAACATTCCACTTTATAGGGAGTATTAGTGTTGGAGTAGAGAGATACAAATCTTTTCTGATCAGCAGATACTGAAATTTGTGAGTGATAATGGCTTGCAACAGTTAGTCTTTTTGGGGTTTGAGTAGTTTGGTTGTTACTTGAATTTAAATCAACATTGTATGATATCTGATAGAGATGGTTTTGAATTGGAGAATCCAAATTTGCTACAAATGAAATTAGTTTTTTCTCTTCACATAACCAAATTCGATCACCTTTTACAACCCAATTACCACCAGTTAGATTACGACAAGAGTCTACAGAGCTAAAAGAGTTATCAGTAGCAGTTACTAAATACAAATGTCTGTATCCTAATGCCTCTGAAGTTATAACCAATTGAGGTGTATTTTTACAAAAATGTATGGCATCAACAACATTAACCCAAGTTTCAGATAATTCCTGAAAGAGTATAGTTGGTTGTTGATCATTGCTACCAAATGGATCCAAACGAACCAATTGTAATTTTTGTTGTGCTCTATCTAGTAATTGTATCCATATAGAGTTATTATTTGGTAACCAACCAGCTCTCACCAAGTATTCACACCATGGGAATAGTTTTTGTAAATCTAGAGTCTTTTCTCTCTGAATAAAAAGTTTAGAATTTTCAATAGAGAATTCTAAAGCTTTTAAAGTTATTTTTGTATTCTTTTCACCAGCTAATGGATATTTATAATGTGAAACCTCACCCTTTATACCTGAATCTGGAATTGAATAATCCATTACTTGTGATTCATCTTCTTCAATATAGAGTATTTGATATATTCTACTATTAGTAGTAGTCGTAGTATTGGCTAAAGTAGAAGAATTATTAAACCAATAACCGGTATATCTAGAGAATTCTTCTTGGTATACAAACTTTGCATCACCACAAGTTAAAAACTTTCCAGAGACATGTGTCAATTGGTGTTGTTTATCACTTTCTATATCAGTAAGCCATAAATTTGAATCCTTTACATAGGCAACTACCTTTTGATCAGAAGATATAGACATATTATAGGTATCACCTGTAACTTCTTTTAAAATTGGTTTTTCAATGCTTTTACTAATATCAATGAGATTAATTTTTGAATTGATATCTACTAAAAATATTTTAGTAGTGCTGTTATATTGAAATGATGTTATACCACTAGTAACAATTCTCTGTCTTTCTCTCTGTAATTTAGCTTCCAATGATAAATCATCAGTATTCATTGTAGCATTATTTAATAAAACTTTAATTTCTATATAGTAAAATTTAATAATAATATTAATAATAATAATAATAATAATAATAAGGTGTTAGAGTTGTTATAAACTGTTAACATTAGATATTAATATACCTTTATTATCAGATGATAAATCAATATAATGAATAGTTAATTGATTATTTTCTTTTTGATTACATAAAAAGAAAAGATAGTTTTCATCTAATTGAAATGAATTTGGATTCTTGAATGATTCATCTAAATTTAATAATTTAGCAAAGTCATCAAATGGAAATTCTTGATCAAGTATTTTAATTTTTTTTTGAAGAGTTATTATTGTGCATGGTTGTGATGATCAATTAATATTAAAAAAAAAAAAAAAAAATATCTATTTTTCATATAAATTTACTTCCCTATTTTATTAATGTTAACATCATAATGTTATCTTCTTTTTACCATTGTATAAATAAAACCACCAATACCCAATAATACACAAATTAAAACTACATCAATTAAAAATCTATCACCTTTTCTAATATCTTTCACCATTTTTGATAAACGTACATTCATAGTTTCTAAACGAATCTCTAGTTTATCAGTTTTAGTAGTCATAGTATCCATCATTACACCCTGTTTTGTAGCAGTTTTATTCATTTCATTTGCAATATTTTCAGTAACTTTTAGACCATCAGAGATACGACCAAGTACCTCATCAATGATTTGATCGTTCTTATGTAGTTCTCTAAAATCATCTCTATCAATATCAGGTAGATATTTAATAGTATTAGCACTTCCAGGTGAAGAACTCAATGGTATGAATAGAGATGCTTCACCACCTCTTTGTTTATCTTTAATCTCTAATTCTTTAACATGTGCAAAAGCCAATTGTACCTCTTCACCATGTAATTCCAATACTTTTACCTTTTCTGTATTTTCTTTATTCTTTCTCTTATATCGTTCTTGTGATTTTAAATGCATCCTCTCTAGTTTTGTAGTGTCATCTTTAACCTCTTTAATTTTATTTCTAATAGAGTAAGACAATTGAATTGTTCTTTGCGTACCAGGCATATCCTCTTCTGATTTGTCTCTTTCTTTTATCAAATCTTTAACTTGTTTTATATCAATACCAATTTTTCTTCTCAATAATGTAAATTTACCGCAATTACCATCTTGTTGTAATTGTTTATTTTTATCTTTAACATCAACACATTCTTTTTCAATTGCTTCTACTCTTTTAATTAATGAATACATAATTTCATATAATTTTGAAATCAATGTGATCAAGCAGCAGCATCTAATGATAAAAATAATATTATAATAATAATATAATAATAATTATATGTAAAAAATTAAATTATTAACACACCCCACTTATAAAACTCATTTTGATATTTGAGACTATATATTTATTATTTTTGGTAAGTAGTGTGGTATTTTTGGAAATTTAAAAAGATCAAATTTCAATTTTAAATATTAAACTTATCCAATGGATTGACATTCTCTAAAATGACAATATTTAAACAACAACAACAACAACAACAACAACAACAACAATAATAATAATTGAAATTCAAAATTGACAATTTAGAGTAAGATTTTTTAAATTTTCTACCACAAAGTACACACACAGAATTGTAAAAAGTGCAAGCATTATATCCATATTTGTTTGAAAAAAATTTAAAATATATAAATACAACCAGAACCAGAAAATTCAAATTTTAAATATTGAATTTAATTTGTAGATATTTAAAGATAGATATCTTCTAAAGAAAATATTGTAATGCAATATAAATATTATATAATTGTAATATCGGCCCTAGTGGCACTAATTAATATTGGATTAAAAGCGAAAATTAGTGAAAAGAGTTATTTCCAAGAGGTAACATGCTTTGACTATCCAACAATGTGTACTGATACACAATATTGTCTTATATTAAATGAAACTAAAAAAATTGAATGTGTTGGTAAGTAATAATTTTCTAATTAATTAATAACAAAGTACTAATGACTACTTTAAATAAATAGAAAATAGAAATATAAATATAAATGTGAAGCAAGTTAGTAGCTATACACAAGATGAACAGGTTTACTATCAATATCAAGTAGAAATTAAGAATAATGCCTATCAAGGTATTAAAGAACTACAAGTTTATGCACCAGATGGTAAATTAAATCTTAGAGATCATGATAGCAGTTGGAATTTTGATAGATTCCCTAATGGTGATATTGCTGTACCACCTCATGATAGAAATGAACTATTACAAGAATCCTATCAATTTGGATTTATAGTTTCCAAAGAAATAAATAGTTTGAAAATAAAATCTATTCTCTATTGAGAATAATAATAGTTATTGTTAACTTGGTTTTTTTTAAATGAATATTTATCTGTATTTACAATTATATTAAGAACCTTCCGATAAATTTGAGGAATAGTAATGTAATAATACGATTATTGTTACTTTTTAAAAGAAACTTGAATTTTTTTACCTTCAAGAATAATTCCATTTAATTGATTAATTGCTTGATAACTATCCGTTAGATTTAACATTCTAACAAAACCATAACCTTTACATAAACCATTTGATTGATCTCTAACAATTTTTACACTGGCAATAGCACCAGAAGGACTGAATAATTTATACAATAAATTATCATCTGCAGTAGTTGGTAAATTATTTATATATAAATTGGTAGGATCTTGATATTGTTGTTGTTGTTGTTGATGTTGTTGTTGTTGATGTTGTTGTTGATGTTGATGATGAGGATGTAATATACCTACTGAAGGTGATAAAATTGGTGAATGAATTGATGGTAATGTTGGCTTTTTTTTAATAAAAATTAATGTAAATAAATAAATTAAAATATTAATATTTAATATTATAATTAAATATATTGTAGTGGTGGTGGTGGTGTTAAAGAATACATTACAATTGGATAGTGATGAGAATAAGGATAGATATTTGTTAAAATTGGAGAAGGAGATGAGTTTGGTGATGGGTAGGGTGAAAATCTTAAATGTTGTTGTTGAAGTTGTTGATTTTGTTGTAATTGTTGTCTCATTTGAATCTTTTTTTGATTAGATTGTGATTTTTCATCTTCATTCTTTGCATATCTGACAACTAATACAGTTTCACTAGATGGAAATTGATATCCATTTAATGTCTCACAGGCTTTAGTTGCTGAATCTACATCTTTAAATCTAACTAGAGCTTGTCCACGACTTGAGTTTGTTGATATATCCAAAAGTAATTTTGTTTCTAAAACTTGACCATACTTTGAAAATATATCAATCAACTGATCCTGTGTACAATCCAATGGTAAACCTTTAATATATACATTACTACTGGCTTTTGAAGCCTCACCTTCTTCTATTGCAGTAGAAGCTGCTGGTTGTGATGGATCAGAATTTGCATAACGAACTAATAATGTCTTATTTTGATATTTTGCACCATTCATTGCGTTAATGGCTGCCTGTGCTGATGTTTGATTCTTAAACTTCACGAAACCATAACCTTTACTTTGACCACTTATCAAATCAACCATAACTCTACAACTATCAATTTCACCAAAATTTATAAACATACTCTTTAATACTTCACTTGTAAATGAACTTGGTAGAAAATTTACAAATAAATTATTATTTTCGTTACTACTATTATTATTTTTGTTATTACTATTATTACTATTATTACTACTACTACTAATAGTAATACTTGTAATATTTGATATTGGTTTACTTGGAATAATAGTTGAAATTGAGTTATTTAAAATGTTAATTGATTCAATCTCTTTATCAGATATTAAAGTATTATTAAATTGTTTTTTTTTATTTCTTAAACTATCTCTATTATCTTCATTTTCATCTAGAGATTCATCATCTAAATCACTATGATTCTCTAATCTATCATTTAAACTTTCAATAAGAGGAGGAGGTGTCACAACCACTGTGTTACTATTATCAGTGTCTTCAATAATTGCTGATGTCTTTGATGTTATAATAGGAGATGAAAGTAATTTGCTATTACTATGACTTTCAACATTATTATTTGAATGTATCACAGTAGTTGACATGAGGAATAGAGTGTCAATTTTTAAAAAAATTTTTTTAATTTGTCTTGATTGGTGGAGGTAGATGTAGATAATATAAAAAATTTTATTATATTGTTTTTAGATTGGTGGTTGATTGGTAGTGGTGGTTGAAAAAAAAAAGCTTTAATCTATAAATGTTGATGGTGATGGGAAACTAAAAATCTTTAATCAATTCCATAGTGGTAAGAGTTTCCTCATTTTGGATTAGTGTACCATTTTCATAATAAATAAAGAGTGAGTATTTAAAATCAGCACTGTGAACAATCAAAGGTTTAGATGCATTTCTACCAAGTATAAAGATTACATAGATAATTGGTACATTTGGGTGTTTAGTTTTTAATTGATCAATTTTATATTGATTTTCAATTGGATCAACCCTTACACCAGTTGTACAATCAGCCAATAGTATTATAGAATCTGAATTATCGTGAGTGTTTAGTGCTTCAAAAGATCTTTTACCATCAATTAATTTATATTCATTTCCAAATTCCTTTTGAAAAGCACTTTTCATTAGTGGAAAGAATTCAGTAATTTTATAGAGATATACTTTCTTTTTACAAATTGATTTGATACTTGTATGATTACTCTCAATATTTAATACTAAATTATTATTATTATTATTATCATCTTCAATAATATTATTGTAATTATTGTTATTTAATGGTGGTAAGATTGAGGTTGATCTATTCATTATAGAATCTAATACTTTAAAATTTTGTTCTATCAGATTGGCTAATGTATTACTATAGATTTTAGAAATTTCCGAAACCACATCATTATTTATCACTTTATAGGAATCGAATTGCAAATTTGACTTCCCTAGTAGTTTTTTCAATTTAATATTTTCCTTTTCTAGTTGCTGAATTCTATTTTCCAATTCAATTTTTTGATTGGTCATCTTCTCATATTCATTCTTATAGTATATTTTTTCATGGTAGGGATTATGAAATTTTGGTTCATTGTTACCAAAACATTTATTTAAAGCTTGACCAATCATATTAATAGAATTTTTAGGTTCTGAAATATATGAAAAGTTATTAGACATTAGTTTAAATAGAATTTAAAAAAAATAACAAACTATTTAAAATTGTTTTTTTATTTGAACTTAACATTTTAAGTGTTATTAAACATGATAACTTTTCCTAAAATTATAAGTTTTACAATTTACAAATAAAAGATCAAAGCACAATATATAAATCAAATTAATAATTTAAGCATCATAACATTATTAAATTGTGAATAAAAAACATATTATTATTTAAATAAAGTATTTTTTTTTTTTTTTTAATTTATAAATGATGTTAACAAGATTTTTTACACAACAAAGTAATATTACTCAAAAGTCATTTAGAAATGTCATAAACTTAAATATAAATTTTAACTATAGTTTGAGTGGATTAAACAAGATAAGAAAACTTAATTTCAATAATTCAAAAAGAGAAGAGTATTCACTAAAGAAAGAAACAACTGTTTTACATTACAGCACTAGTTCCAAACCTATAGATAAAAATCATATTCAAAGTTTAAGAAAATGCTGGTCATGTAATGACACTATTAAATCACATAAAGAATTTTTTTGTCCAATCTGTAACAAAGTTCAACCACCACTAGAACAATTTGATATTTTTTACCTATTTGATATGTATGAATAGTTTTTGTCTTTAAAATAACCCATATTGAATCTCAATGATTAATCTAATATGAAATGAACTATATCACAGTGAACCAACATTTCATATTGATCAAAAAGATTTATCACACAGATTTAAACAATTACAAAGACAACTGCATCCAGATCTATTTGAACAGAGTAGCGATATAGAGAAACAACATTCAAAACAATTATCAACCTCATTAAATGCAGCATATAATATATTAAGATCACCATTACAGAGAGCAGAATATCTACTAGAACAAAATGGATATTCAATAACAGATCTAAATGATGTTGATGAAGATTTACTAGCTGAAGTTTTAGAAGTTAGAGAATTAATTGACGATGCACAATCAAACGATGAATTGGTAAACATTTCTAATGAGAATAAAGAAAAAATCAATCAGGCCATAAATGAGTTAGAACAATTATTCTCACAACAACAATATAAAAAGGCTCAAGATAAAGTTGTTTATCTGAGATATTTAACAAGGATTCAGGAAGAGATTCATTATTTAATTAAATAATAAATTCCATTCTACACTTGAAATGGAGTCGGTAGAAAGGTAATAACAACAGCTTCATTTATTTGATTTTTTTTTTTATTGCTTTTCTAAAACAATATTAACATGTTTATGGGCATTTCTTTTCAACTAAAGGTCTACCATATTCTTCCCATTCAGATTTACTCATCCACATTTGTTGGAAAGAACCTAAAGAACCTAAAATGGAACCACCAATCCAAACACTATTCTTTCTCTCAATTAAATTTGGTACAATTTTTGGTTTTAATGTAAAGGATTGTTCAGAGATATCTCTGAGTAATCTATCATGAAAACCTGAAAATAATGTATTTCCACCAGTGAGAATAGTATTTTGGAAAATTTCTTTTCTTACATCACTATCACATTTCTCTATAGATTCAATAACCATTTTTGATAATGGTTGATAGGTTTGATGGTGTATATCGTTGTTACCATTATTATTATTTGTATCGGTATTCATATGATTGTTATTATTGATATTAAGTGGTTGTGGATTAAATAATAATTCAGGAATCTGAAATCTATCAGAACCAATCTCCAATAGATTACCATCAGGTAACTCGTATGGTACCTGTGAGATGTGCATCTCTTCAGATAGTTGAGAACTATCAGCTACTCTACATGAAGTCTCTTTTAGATCTCTGATAGTTTCTAATGTTACATATCTTTTATAACTCTCAGTCAAACCTGGAATCTGTAGGGGTGTGACATGAAATTCACCCGGTTTAATTTCCACTTTTTTAATGAGATTGATTGGATTTACAATGATATTCTTTTGATTTAGAATTTTATAGTATTCTTCTGTCAGACGATTACCTGCCAGATTAGATTTAACAATTGCATTCTTTAATACATAACCTTCATGAACTGGTACAACACTAGTCATACCACCACCAGAATCTAATACCAATGAGGTGGCTTTACATGAAGCAAATGAAGATAATACTGCATTTTTACTGATAAAAAGTGCTGGTACTTGATACTTTTCAAACATTATCTCTGAAACTTTTTCTCTAATTGATCGACTGTTAAATGATGGTTCTGCTAATAGTATTGGATGATCTCCTGGATTTATAATTAATCTCTCATGAAATGTATGATTCCAAATATGTTCTATAGCTTCCCAATCTTTAACTAAAATATTTTTATTAGTATGTTAGTCACCCTCTAAAAACTATTAACATCAATAGACTTACTTAAACCATCTTGTAGTGGATTTATAATATCCATTCCAACTCTTTTGTATGTTATTGAATTTGTTCCAGTATAATAACTCTTTTTAACATCTATATCTATATCTTGATTCTCACCAATACCTTGTTGATGTGATCCAACATAATTACCATCCTTATCAGTAAAAACACAACCTACATCAGTTGGAAATATGTCTTTTGGTGTATCTTCTCCTGCATATCCACCTTTTGTACTAAAACTACCAACATCGATAACAATAGCAGATAAATCATCACCACCACAATACATTTCGAAGTGAACTTGATGTTTTTACAACTCAAAAAAAATGAAAAATTAAAAAAAAAAAAAAAAATTAAAATATTATTTGTTGTTATTTAAATAGATAATTTTAAAATTGCTTAAAATATTTGTTTATGATTTTGAGTATTTTATTAATTATTTTTAAAAGAATCAGGTCCATCTGAAAATTAAAAGAAAAATAAAAAACTTTTTTTTATTTCCCAATCATTTTTTCATCAATCTCAAATAATCCAACAGTTTTTTTTTATTTTAAATTTTTTATTTATTTGTACATTTTATAATATTTATTCAATATAAGGTTTAAATTAAAATGAGAAATGGATTATTTATAATTAGTACCATTTTTATTTTAATTAGTATTACCGTATCGATTGGTATAACTTTACCGAAAACAAAAACTCAACAACACATTAAAATAGAGAATCCATCACCAGTAACCAATTTCTCGTTATCAACAGCATTTGAACATTTAATGGTTAGTAATTATTATTATTATTTTTTTATAAATGATGATGATTTTTTTTTTTGAATTTACATTAATGTAAACAAAAACAACACCAAGTTCTCCAAGAAACAATATCAACTACGTACAACATTGTTTAAAATATCAAAAAAAAAAAAAAATAACATTAGACTCTTAGCATTTCAAAATATTTACTAATATTTTCATTATAGTATTCTTATGCTAGTTATTGTACAGAAGTAGAATTAAGTAATTGGACATGTCCCTATTGTACATTGAATGGATATTTACAACCACTTAGAGTAACACAATATTTAGTAAATAATAGTACCAATACATTTGGATATATTGGAGTGACTGGCGATAATCAAACTGTGGTTGTAACATTTAGAGGCACACAATTTTCATCATTAGAGAATTGGATTACCAATTTGAATTTTCCCAAATCACAACCCTACCCATCATTTTCAGGAGCACTAGTACATGAAGGTTTCTACGAGGCCTATAGGTCAGTATCCTCACAATTACAAGTCGGAATAATTCAAGCTCAAAAAGAATGTCCACAATGTCAGAAATTAATAATAACTGGACATTCATTAGGTGGTGCACTAGCGATACTTTGTGCACTTGATGTTTACGAATCTGGATATTCACAGCTACCATTAGAAATGTATACTTTTGGTAACCCACGTGTTGGAAATGTAGCATTCATCGAATATTTTGAACAAATTGTGCTACAATCTATACATAGACTGGTAAATGACAGAGATATTGTACCACATTTACCACCAATCGATTTAAATTTTTATCATTTACCTATTGAAGTTTGGTTTAATAACGCCTCTGCACCACTTCAATATAAAATTTGTAATAACTCTGGTGAGGACCCATCATGTTCCGATTCACTAGATGTTGCTCTTAATATTGAACAACATTTAGATTACATGGGTATTAACAAGGATTTATGTTAAATCTTTTTATTCGAACCTCACCTTTCCCTCCCCTTCCCCCTCCTAATTTTATCCAATAAATTAAATCAATTATGTAATATCCAAAACCAAAAATTTCCTTTTTATCTGGTGGATTTGTATTAAATGAAGAGAGTTATAATAATAATAATAATAATGATTTATTAATATATTGGTGTTGTTTTTGACAAGAATTTCAAATTCTTTGCAAATGAAGAAGAAAGTTGATTTGAATGTTGTATAAATGTATTTGGTAATTGAATTGAAAATATATTTTTAGTTGGATCAGGGTTTTGTTGTAGATCAAATATAATTTCACTGTTAATGTTCAATGATTGTAGTTCTTGATTTCTAATGCCATCATCTTGAAGTTGTTTTATAATAGATGGATCAATTTCTTCCCTGTAGTCTTCTGGTTGATAGGAAGATAATAAAATTGCCAATTGAGTACTGTTTAGTGATGGACAGATATCAGCTCTCACACGTGGATCCTTAAGTGATGATTTATCAATGAGTAGAACATCTAATATCTGTAGTATAGAATTCATTTCAATTTTGAAATAGTAAAAGTAGTTGAGTGATTTGTTTTCTTGGAACCATTGAGTTAGTGACGATAGTAATAGTTTTAGATTGACAGCACATATACTGTTGATAAGTTGACCATCGGAATAGAATCTATTTGAGAGTTTAGAGGCACTGTAATAGAATATCTGTTTGAATACACCACTATACAATGACTGGAATGGTAGACGTTTCTCCAGATAATCCAATGAAGTTAATAGATAATTTAGAAATATTGGATTATGTTCAAAATATCTATTCTTTACTATATCACAAAGTCTATCTAGAAGTTTATCCAATTCCATACGAAGGTTTTGCCATAATAATTTCCAATAGGATCTCTCATAGATTTTCAGACGGTGAATTAGGAATCTTATATTTTCCTTATCTGAGTTATTACTAAAATTATTAGATGGTGATTGGGTACTGTTGTCATTCTGAGAGTAATCACCTTTTTTACTACTATTAGATAATGAACGTTCCAAAAGAAACTTCAAAGTAAAACAAGTAGATAACCAATAGATTGCCTTCTCTCTATCCATAGTCTCTCTCTTACTGAGATAATCCATAGTTTCAATAATCTTACTGAAAGAATATGCATTACTGGCATTAAATTGTTTCCATTCAAATAGACATTTATAGAGTACAATAGCACTCACAGGAACAGAATCAACATATTCAGGTTTCTTTGTAAGAATTATCTCCTCAGTTAGATATTTTGACTTGAAATCTTCACTTCTGGATAATAATACTGATTGTACTGATGGTAATGCCATTTCATCTAATAGAGTTTGTTGATTATCAGCAATAGTTTCTTCTCTCTCCATTAGTGGTGGTGGTGATATTACATCTGGTATACTTTGTGAAGATGTCAGTGATGGTGATCCAATATTCTTTAATGAACTTTTTAAAGAGGATATTGATATCTTATCCTTCTTTGAACCATTACTAGTACTACTATTATTATCCTTTTCTTTTTCTTTTTCCTTTTCCTTTTCTCTATCCTTTTCTTTAATTTTAGAAATACCAAAGAAACCAAGTGTTGGTGTTGAATGTCTTCTCTTTCTTACACTCTTGTCAAAGGTAACATGTTTCTCTGGTGGTGATGTTTGATCTTTATTCTTTTTATTTCTTTTCATTATGGTATTAAAGAATGATTTATCCTTTTCACCTCCATTACCAGTTATTGTACCTGATGATGATGTTGTTGGTGATGTTGAAAAGGATACACCAGAATAAACATTTAGTGATTCCTCTTCAGGTAGGAGTGATGTATCAAATGATGTTCTAATATCTGATGTTTTTGTAGTTTCATATTGTAAAATTTGACTATCTATACTGTCTGTTGGTGATAATATATTATTATTATTAATTTGTTGCTGTTGATGTTGTTGTTGTTGTTGTTGATTATTTAATAAATCTACTTTAGGAGTTGATTCATGATTAAATTCAAATGGATTATCTATTGAATTTGAAAATTGTTGTTGTTGTTGTTGTTCACCAATTGCTAAAGAGGACACAGAACCATTTATACTACTTGTTGGTGAGATATTATCAGGGTTATTTATGGCATTATTATTTGATTGGTGAATACCACTACTTGTAGTTGATGAAACTGAACCTCTTCTAGAGGTGCTAGATGGTGTTAATGTAATACTTTCTAAGTCACTCTCAGATAAATCAGATTCATTATCTAATATAACTGGTCCTTTAATGACACTTGCTTTAAATTCAATCTATAGAATTGTAAAACATTAATTTTTTTTTTTTTTAAAATAAATAATAAAAAGTTACTTACATAGGGTTTAAAATCATCATCTTCAATACCCTTCATTGTTGATGAATATTGTCTTTCTAAAGTTGGATCCTCTTTATTTGCCATTTGTGATATATCTATTTTTAAAGTTGCAATTTTACTTGATACTTTTTTCTTTCCTTCAATCTATATTTTCATATAAGTATTTTTAAATTATACATTTTAACTATTTTAATAAAACATACCTTTTTTAAATTAATTGAAAGAGTTTTTGAAGCAAATTCACTTTCACCATCAATAGTTTTTTTAATAAATTGACAAGGTATTTGAAATTGTTTTTTGGGTTTAATTTCACCATCCATATTCATAAATACCCCTTCAAGTGTTCCCTTTTGATTACCTCTCTTCCATTCAATTTCAAATTCTGTTTGTTTATCATATTTATATGAAATATTGGAAATAAAATCAACTTTTAATTTTAATGTGAATTGATTCTGTTTAGTAATTCCTTTTTGCTTTTGAAATAGTTTTAACATTATTGGATACTAGTTGTATTATACAATATTAAATGTATATAAATATTATTAAATAAATAAATTAATTTTTTTGAAGATATATAAATATGAAACAAAACAACTATATATGAATAATCATAAATTTGAATATATGGTTTTAAAATTTATAAAAAAAAAAGATAGGTCTAATGTCAATGTTTTTGTATATTACGTAATATGTTGGGAAGTCTAACAGATCCCCAATTTTGTGTAGAGATCCAAACTCCAACTTTTTTTTTTTTTGTTTTTTAATTTTTTTTTACTTTA
>LODT01000010.1:0-100174 GCA_001606155.1 Tieghemostelium lacteum | reverse complement strand
ATATAAATAATCGATTCAGTAAAAAAATCTTATTCTTACAATTTGTAATTTTTTTATCCCAAAAAAACCCACATTGTCTGCAAAGCACTCATTTTTTTTTTAAATTTCCAATCATCAAGGTGCAAAGAATACATATTTCTATCTCTCACTTTTTATATATAACCCTTTTTGTCATTACGACACCTAGTTGTTCTCAAACTTAAAAGTATTGCTCTTTTAAGTAGCTCTCACAATCTATTTAAATAATCACCAGGAATCAACAATCAGAGGAAACTCTATAGGACTCTATTTATTTTGTATTTTTAAAACACAAACCACAAACATACACCCAAACCCACCCACATATTTTTTTCAAACAATAAACCCACAGAGAAACAATGATATCAACATCAAAAGAGGAACTATGGTACAACCCAAACGAAATCGAACATGAAATAGATAATGAAGTATTACATGATTTACTGAAAAAGTAAGATTTCATTAACTCAATAATCTGTGCAATAGAACTTATTATATTGATTTCTCAAAAATTTCAGAGGTTGTACAGGCGAATTAGGTAAAGAATATGATCAATTAAAGAATTTATTATTTGAATTATCAATAGAAGATAGACAGAAAGCAACATCAGTAGCAAGACATTCATTATTTCCAGGTAGGTTTTATATAATGTGATCACAATTATTATAATCATCTTGTCGATTAGAAGGGGAGGTACAAAAAAAAAAGTGATAACCCACAAAGAGAGATTAATTGCAAAGCATTGTTGGATCGGATTCAAAAACAGTGACTTTTTGTTCTTTGGGTTTTTTTTTTTTTTTGAGTGTTTTGTGTCAGGCGATAAAAAATATCTTCTCTCATAAACACAACCCTTCTTAATCTTTTTATTGATAAAATTGTGGTGTGATAAAAATATCTTTTTTTTTTAAATTTCCCACCTTTTAAAAGAAATCGAGATGGAGGGTTTTTTTATAATAAGATTATTAATATAATGGTGTTCTTCAACCATGGTTAATAACAGGAACAGAAAAGTCAAGTCCAATAGTACAATTTTCAAAATATCATTTAGATTTTTCAATGAAAGAGGGAGAGAAATGTAAAGTTGGAGTAGTTTTAAAGGATAAATTGTTAATGTCGAATAAAGGCAGTACAAAGGTACTGTTCAATTTCAGTAATATACCAATACCATCAAAGAACATTAAATTGTCATTTACACCCAGTTCAGGTAGCATAAAGAAAGGTAGTAGTCAGGAGATTCAAGTAGAGATGACAGTTCTATGTACCACCAAAGTACGTGAATTGATATGTGTCGATATATCCAATTCAGGAAGATACCTTCTCACTATAAAAATTGATTCTAAAATGTCACAGGTACTGGACTACACTGAACTGGAGATTGGAGGCATTATAGGAGGTGGTGGATACGGTGTTATACATAAAGCCAAATGGAGAGGCCTTTCCGTTGCAGTTAAGGCAATCTCCGAGATGTCAGATGGCTCCGAATTTGAAAAAGAACTGGAAATGCACAAAGAACTTTTACATCATCCCAATATCGTCCATTTTGTAGGCTTTTGCGTGTCACCTAAATGTCTGGTCCTAGAGTACATTGAAGGAGGCTCTTTGGACAAGTACCTTGGTGACCCTCAACTATATAATTTCACACCACAGTTACGTCTAAAAATGGCATATGACATTGCAAAAGGTATGTGTTTTTTGCATAGAAATGAGATTTTGCATCTCGATTTAAAACCTCAAAATTTCTTGGTGGTATCTTTGAGTATGGAGGCACCGGTTTCTATAAAACTAGCTGATTTTGGTCTGGCTACTGCATCGTCTAGATCATTCTATGGCAGTACTGTTGCAGGGTCTTTTCTATACAATTCACCAGAGGTCTTTACACAAAAGAAGTTTTCAAGAGCTGCAGATGTTTGGAGTTATGGTGCTTGTTTAATTGAGATTCTTACTGGAAAACGTCCATATCAGGAGTATGACGAACTTGGGTATTTGGAATTAGCCAGAGTAAGAGAAGAAGGGTTCCCTCCAAAGATTCCAGATGAAATTGATTCCGATATGAAAAAGATTATTGAGAGTTGTCTGTTGAAGGATCACTCCAAGAGACCTAGTTTTGAACATATTGAATCATTCCTTTCTCTCAAGTGTCAGGATATTATATCGTCAATTAATGATGCATCTTCTGGAAATATAAGTGGGTCTCCTGGTGGAGTAAATGTACTCTCTCTCAGTCGAGATGGAAGTAACAGTTCATTCGGTTCATCGTCATCAAGTTTTCTATTTTCAAAATTACAACAACAGCAACAACAACAACAAAAGTTTACTCCACCTAGACCCTCTACACCTATTCCCAATTCCGATAGATCAGGTGTAATGTCATCTTCCCCTTCTTCCCCTGGAAGTGGACTTATACTACCAAGTCTATTATTACAAAGAAAATTACCATCACAAACTATATCTATACAACATCATCAACAATCTCAACAACAATCTGTATCACCATCACCTACCAATCCAATACCATCTACATCACCTAGATCTATAGTTAGTACTAGTAGTATAGTTAATAGTCTAAGTACACCAACATCCACAAATTCATCCACATTACTGATATCACCAACAAATAAAGTAAACAGAGCAATGACAGAGGTAGTAACAAGTAATCAACCAAAAATGGAATTACCAACACGATCAACTACCATATCTTCAACACAATTTGAAAAACCAAAAATTATAAACCACAGACCACTTCCAGTTCCCATTCCCAGAACACAATCATCACAACAGATATTGGTTACACCTCAAAAGGAGTCTATTAAACCTACTACTACTACTACTACTACTACAACTACTCCAAAGTCACCTGATACATCATTGTCAACAAATGGTACACATGTAGGTACCAAAGTCAAACCATTGACTTCCTCATCATCAAGTACACCACAAATTCAGTTACCATCACCAACACATAAACCATTAATTAGAGCTGCATCTTCTGTTGAGATTAAAACCTCAAATCATAGTACAACCAATGGTTTCCATTTAAAACCTGTTGGTAGTACATCTAATAATACTATTGTCAATTGTAGTAATAATAATAATAAGGACAAAGAATCAGGTGCTGTTATAAATGGTCTTAATCTTATGAAACCATTGTCCTCTACAACACCAACTTCTTTAAAATTATTAGAAGAGATTAGTAGTACATCTAACCAGTCAACAACTGAATCTGACCATAAGTTTTCAGAACTCAAATTGAGATCACTAAAGTGGCTTAAAGATCACTATTTGTCATTCAGTAATGTGATTAGACAATTCAGTGATATAAAGTCTTTGAAAGAGTGTATAGAACTAGGTCAAAAAGTTAGAAATTTCAAAAAGGATTTAGAACTCTTGTGTATTGAACAGTTAAAAGTTGGATGGGACCACATTCATACTCAGACAAAGAAAATCATTTCAAAACCTCATCTCATCTCTTCACCCAGTCCTCATCCATCGCATTTTGACGGTGAAACTTATAATAAGGTTATGCAACTCCGTGATGCAGCTGTCATTGTTGGTGAGTCGGCTCTCGATGGTATATTCTATCTTATAACTCAACTATCACCTCAATATTTTTCACAGAGTAAAATCTCACCAACCACCTCAACTTTTTCACTGGTTAATGAATTTAATATTAACTTGTTTGACCAGAAAGAAAAGCTTCAATCTAATAACAAACATTTGTCTCAAACCGATAAGGATATTATCGTTAAAATTGCAAAGGTTACTATAGGCATAAAAGATTATTAAATAATAATAATAAATCCATAACAATAACACATTATTATAATTAAAAAGTTTTTTTAATATTATTGGAAAAATAAGTTAACACCCTGTTATTTAATTTTACATTTCTACTTCTTGATTAAGTTAACTTATTTAAACTGTCTTTATGGGGTAGAGATTTTCTATTTTAGGTGACATCGTTTTCTAATTTCAAATAATGAATATTCAATTGTATAAAAACCTCTCCACTAATCCTTTAGAGAATGAATTTAAAAATTGATTAATTAATTCAAATTTTAAAAACAATAATGGATTTACATTATATTTAAAATTAACTAATTATTGACATTTTTACAATGTTACCCATCTATTAATCACCCCCATTTATAATCGTCATAGAGTTTAAATATTTTATTTCTCTAGAGATAAAAATAGGAAATATTTAAAATTGATAACCCACTTGTGTTGTTTGATAAAACACTAATACACAAATTTAGCTTTTTTTTTTTTTTTTTTTTTTATTTGTCTTTTTGTGTTAAAAATGATAAATTAAAATGGGGGATTTGATTTATAAAACAATTAATAATACAAATATAGATAAAAAAAGTTTGATAAGAGATAAAGAAAATGTGCTGATACACTTTCAACATACTATCGAACAACCAATAAAAATATATCGAGAAATGAATGAATTAAATTATTTATCACCGTATCAACAGAACACTACATTTTATAATAATAGTGATACTAGTGAAAGTAGTGATAATGATTATAATAGTAATTCAAGTGAAAATGGTGAACAACTAGAGGTACCCAAAACTGATAATTTCTATTATCATAATATCAGTAGTTTTAAATTTATTAATAATTTTGATAAAGATGTCCAACTGCACCAACAACCACATCAAGAAATCAAAAAGAATGAAATCATTGAAAATACTAAAGAAATAGAGAATAAAGAATTTACGGAAGACACTGATATAGGATATCATTCTAATGTTAATAATAATAGTATAAATTCTCAAGTAGTAGAAAAAGAGAAAAAACAATACAATAGAATTATAAGATTTCTATTGTGGTTTAGTGATATGAATAGAAGATATAAGATATTAAATATACTTTTTACTGTGGTAATATGTTTGACTGTATCGATTGAACTCTATAGTTCTATCAGTCGACATTACTCTAGTTACAATAATCTCTACTCTCAACTTTCCAATCGACAAACTAATATTTATAATAATAATGTACATAAACAACAAAATCAAATTTCAAATAATCAACAACAACAACAACAGCAACAACAACAACAAACATATCAATACAATACCTATTTCCAAGAACGAGTAAATTCCCTGATTAAGGAATATGAACAATACAATATACAGGGAGACAATGATAAATCATTGCAAACACTTTTAAATCTTTTAAAAATATCACCTCGATTATGTGGTGCAATGTTTAGAGTTGGTCAAATATTCTCTTTGGTATGTATTTTCCCCCACCCATCATTACACTGGTCAAAAATTATATTAATATAAAATCTAAAATTCACAGAAAGAACAATATCACAACTCTGAAGAAATGTATTTAAAAGCATTAGACTGTGAAAGATGGTTAAAGTTAGAATACATTGTAGAACTTAGCTCATTTTATAATTCATTTCACAGATATCAAGAATCGATATCTCTCATCAATAGAGCCTCTTTATTTTTTCCAAATAACACCAAATTACAAACCACAATTTCTCAAACCAAAAATTTAATGCAAAATGATAATATTGATGGTGACATTGGCTTTAAATTTTATAGTTGTGTAGACTAGATCTCATCTTTTAACCCTTTTTTCTCAAATTAGAATAAATAATATAATAATTATTTATATTATAGTAATAATTATTTATGATAATTAAATTTTTATTAATAAAAATTATTTGAAATTTCTAAGAGATAACAAGAACAAATTAATCCATTTTCATTAAAGATTTCAATGTGAATGTAAAACCCCAAATATCATCCTTTACAATTGTCATGTTTGCAGGGAAACCTTCAGTCATTTCAAAAGTAATATCCTCAGAAGTAGGATTGTACTTGAAATAGATAGATCCATTAGAAACAATTTGATGTGGCCATGGGTTTTCACGAACAGAGATTTGAGATACAATCAATGAATCAGGTGGGTTTAGCTGAGGGATTTGCACACCTACATAATCAGTTGCACCAGATGTAATAACACCGGTGTTATCAAAATGGAGTGGTTTGATTGTTAAACCATATTCATTTGCTGGTTTACCTGATATAGTATGGTTGAATTTAATATCAATAGAGAATTTGAAAGAGATATCAACGCACTGCATAATTGAGTTGTATGGAATATTGATATCACCATGTTCACCACTAGTCATTTCATAAAGTCTTCCACCATTTGGCTCCGAGATTTTCAACTTGGTTTTTGGTCCAATTTTTACAGATTTAATAGTGGCAGCTGTATTCTTGTATCTACCTGGAACTCTCATTTCATATACATAGTCGCCTTCAAAATTAGGTTCTATAAACTGTAATTAATATAATTGATTGTCAAATACATTTATTTAACTTACTAAGATAAATTAAAATTGATCCTTTTGTTGCCATTGATATAAATATTAAATTTATTTAAAAACTAATAATAATGAATTTAATATTCAATTAAACTCCACTATTTATACAAAATTCCAACCATGACAAGTTATTTTTTTATTTACAAATTGAGGTGATACGCAAACAAAAGAGCAGTGATCATTGTTTTTCCACAACCCACACAAATTTTTTCAGGAAAATTTTACTTGTAAAAAGTTGGATTGAACATCATAATATTTCACATTTCTCAAAATATATTAATTTATGACCTTTTTTAGAAAGTGAAAAGGTTAATATCAGTTTCTTATTACACCACTATTTAAATTTATTATAAAAATAACAAGTTTAAACTTTCTAAATTTAACTGAAATAAAAGGGGAAAAAATAAACATTTAAAAATGTATACCACCTGTGCATTATAAAAATTAATTTGAAGAATGAATCAAGTTTTGATATTGGAAATACTGAGTTAATTTCATTTTTTATATCCTAGAATTCATTAAATTTTAAGGATTAAATTTCTTATTTTTTAAAGGTCACATAACATTTTTATTAGGGCTGAAATTATTCATTTTTACTATTTAAGAAATTTATTAAGATTCGTTGAAAAATACTATATATAGGAATGTGAAAAAATATTTAAAAAAATAAAAATTTTTTTTCATAATTAAATGAATAATTCTTTAAGAATAAATGTACATAACTTGAATAAAGGTAAGTGTTTTAATGATCATTCAAGTTATGTACATTATTTAAAATTTGTTAAAGTAAGCTTTTATACTTTAAATTATCTTTTTTAATGGTATTAACTCAAAGAGATTATATTTTTTGAAAATAGGACTTTAGAAGTCCATATACAATGATAATAATAATAAGAATAAATAACAATTTTTATCAATAATAACAATTAAATAATAATGAAATTTGTTTACATTTAGAACAGTATATAACCAGATTAGAATTTCAGATTATGATGTTTGTTTAATTTTATGCAAATCACTAACACACACAACATTACAATTCCTTGTGTTTTGGTAACTATGATTAGTTTGTAAAAAAATCTAATAGAGAATTCTAGATATTTTTTTTTCCAATTTTTCAATTATTTTAAATTTTTTTATTACAATAATCAACACTTTCATTGTTTAAATTGTCATATTTAGTTTATTGTCAATATATTTTTTAAAAAAATGGATACAATCACTGGAATTTTACAAATAAATGGTATGTCTTAAAAATTTAATTAATTGGAATATCTAATAAATATCTAATATCAATAATATTGATAATAGTTGTGGAGGCAAAGAATTTACCAGCTATGGATTTCAATGGTAAGTCAGATCCATATATTGAATGTTTCCACAGTGCAGAGAAGCTATTCACTAGTGAAATTATAAAGAAATCATTAAACCCAGTTTGGAATCATAAACATAATATCATTATAAAAAAGTCACAAGAAAACTATAGTCTGTCATTTAAGTTATGGGATTGGGATAAAGCTAGTAAGAATGATTTCATTGGAGAAGTTGAAATAGAGATTAAAAAGTTATTTGAATGTAATATATTGGATAAATGGTATCCTATCACAAAACAGAAAAAGGATGATAAAGTCAAAGAGAGAGGTGAGTTACACATTCATTCAAAGATATTCACCAAAGAGGAAGTCTATTCTGCTTTCTGGTCGAGTATTATTAAACATTTTTCACATTCTGATGATTCTACACTCAATATGACTGATTTCATTGCTCTGATTTCTGCAATTAATTCACACTATACTGAACCTGATATTGTACAATTGGTATGTTAATATTACAATCTTACCCCTCTTTTATAAACTTAATTCTAACTTTTAATGTTATGACTATTTTAGTTTCATAAGACTGATTTGAATAAGGATGGTAGTATTTCTGTGAGTGAATTGGAATCATTATTTAATAATACTGAAGTTGGTGATCAATTGACAAAATCATTATTGTCTGGTGATCCAAATTTAATATGGGAAGCCTATGCTCAATCTGCTTCTCCATACCCCACAATTGCTGATAATAGTATGTTATTGCCCTCACTTTTTTTTGAATTCTATCTCTCTTCTAACAACCATGTGAATTTTCTTTAATATTGCGGGTTATTTTTTTAGTTTTTGATAAAGGTTTTACAAGTTGTGCAAATCATTCAACATCAACTGAGCCAACCAAGACAATTCATGTTCACAATAGAGAGACTGGAAAGATGGAAGATGAAAAGATTCCACATTACATTGAGGTTTCTTTGAGAGCAATGTATTCAACTCACACTGGTAGAAACGCTTGTAATAATCCCCAAGTTAAGAAATTATTGAAGTTTTTGACTAATAAGACTGGAAAGAAGTATACCGTACCTGAGAGTGTTAAAGAAATTCAACCATTTATCAAATTCCATCATTTGAACTCTGAAGAAATTTTAGACCCATTGGACTCTTTCAAGAACTTTAATGAATTCTTTTACAGAAAATTGAAACCCACAAGCAGACCTATTGCCGAACCTAATAACCCCAAGATTGCTGTATCTCCTGCTGATTGTCGTCTTAATGTTTTCTCAACCATCCACCATGCCCAAGAACTCTGGATTAAAGGAAAGAACTTTACTGTTGAATCTTTACTTGGAGACAAACAACTAGCTAGTCAATATACAGATGGTTCATTGGTTATTGCAAGACTTGCTCCTCAGGATTACCATAGATTCCATATACCAGTTGACGGTGTAATTGGTAGTAGTAAACCAATTGATGGTGAATACTTTACAGTCAACCCCATTGCAATTCGTGAGAATATTGATGTCTACAGTGAGAATAAACGTGTAGTTACCAAGATTGACTCCAAAGAGTTTGGTCAAGTTTTATTTGTTTCTGTTGGTGCTACTATGGTTGGAAGTATCAATCTAACCACAAAAGAAGGCCAACAAATAAAGAAAGGTGATGAACATGGTTATTTTGCATTTGGTGGTTCAACTATTCTCCTCTTATTCAAAAAGAACACCATTCAATTTGATAATGATTTACTGGTTAACAGTAACAAACCAATTGAAACACTTGTAAAAGTTGGTACAAGTATTGGTAAAAGTTTATTATAATAAACCAATTTCATCCCCACCCCTTATCAGGAATTCCTGTTCTATAAAAATTTAATTAATATTTCTTTTTATTTAGTCAGTCCATTTATTCGAAAATGTCAAATCGAGAGGATTTGTACACAATTTTAGAGGAAGAAGCTAAAGATTTTTATTTAGTAGAGAATATAGAGAGAATTAGTAAACCCACACCATTGGAGTTCTATAGAGACTATGTATCACAAAATAGACCAGTTATAATAACAGGAGCATTAGATGACTGGGATGCTCTAGTTAAATGGAAAGATGATGATTATCTATGTGAACTAATGAAAGACACCAAAGTAACAGTTGCTGTGACTCCAGATGGTTTAGGTGACGCTGTTAAAGGTGATTTATTTGTTAAACCTTATGAAATGAAACTTACATTTAAAGAGTATTTTCAGTTACTAGATAATCAAAAGCAATGTAAAAGTACAAAAGATAAGAGAGTTTATTATATACAGTACCAAAACGATTCATTTAATGTGGAATTTCAAAATCTATGGAAAGATATTAAACATTCTAATGTATCATTCGCAAAAGAGGCTTTCGGATTGGAGAGTGATGCTGTGAATTTTTGGATGGGTGGTAATGAATCGGTTTCATCTCTACATAAGGATCCTTATGAAAATATATATTGTGTAGTTAGAGGTTCTAAACTATTTACATTGATACCTCCTATAGATTACCCATTTCTCTATGAAAAAGAGTATAAAAGTGCTACCTATGATAAAGATATGAATATACAAATAGATGAACCACCAATGAATGTTCCATGGATACCAGTAGATCCGTGCCAATCTTTAGAGGTAAACGAATCATTGGGATACCTAGAAATTAAAAGAGCACATCCACTTCATATTCAAGTTAACGAGGGAGAGATACTCTATCTACCATCACTCTATTATCATCGTGTAGCTCAATATTCACCAACTAACAAAACTATTGCCATCAACTATTGGTTTGATATGAAATATGGTTTAAATTATGTTTATTTTCAATTTCTAAAAGAATATCATAAACAAAATCAAAAACAATAAATTATGTCATATCTTAAAAATGTAAAATTAATCCAAAAACGACCGAAAGCTAAATTTTATTATTAAAAATTTTTTTTTTATTTTTTTTAGTTTCGATTTCATAAAATTAGATTTAATAATGTTTACTCGATTGACTAAATCTATACCAACATTATTAAATCAATCCTCATTTGGAAATTTATATAAAAACAATAGTTACTATCTTAACAGAAAGTTCTTTTGTACTCTAAATAATAATACAGAATTAGGAAATGTTAATCAAACTGAAGAAAAACCAAAAGGTTTTGGAAATCTAGTAAATAGCTTTTTTAAATAAAAATGCAACTGGTAAAGATTATTACAATACGTATGTACATTTCAGATATTTACCTATAAATCAAGATAAAAGAGATACATATTAATCTAAAATCTTTATTGATAATATAGTGCAGTAGCATTAAAGAAAAAACACAAATCTGGTGAAATTTTGGCATTATATCAAAAGAATTTACCATTTAATAAGTTTGATGAAAAATTTTATACCAATACAATGAAAGTTTTGAAAGATGCTAGAAGATTTAATGAGGCATTACAGGTTTACAAAGATTTTCAATTTCATATCAGTCAAAGGGAGAGTAGTAGTGGTCAGATAGAAGAGGATATGAAGAAACCAGATAAATTCATTTTAACTACACTGATGGCATGTTACGCAGGGTTAGGTGACATGGACAAGGCATTGGAGATATTTCATCAGATTCCTGAGGAATCGGATAACTCATGTATACCATACACTATAATCATTAATGGATACTTGGATATAAATAAGATTGATTTGGCATTGGAATGGTTAGATAAACTAGGTCATTCCGGAAAGACTTTTGATACCATCTCTATGAATTACCTCTTATCTAAACTCGCAAAAATTGGACAATTTACATTTTGTGACAGTTTGATAAAACAAATGAAAAAGAATGATTTGAAATTGGATGCCTATTCATACACTGGTTTGATTAATGGTCTCAATAATAATTTTGAGGCATCTGGAAATTCAACAAGATTGGCTAATACCATTCAACAGGTTATGGATAACCAACAGTACCTTAAAATGGACCATAAACTAGTGAGTTCCATGATGCAGGGTTTGGAATTACTAAAAAAGCATTCACAGATATTGGATCTCTACAAAAAATACAAAAATGTATTGGAGATTGACAGAGAAGCACTGTTCCCTCTGATATGGGCATTTAGGAACGAACCTAGTCAGTACCCTGACCTTTTGAATTTGTGGTCAAAAGTCAAGGGATTGGTAAACCATCATAAAATATTTGTACACTATCTCAGAGCTTTGGAATCCATTGAACATACACATCATGTACAAGGTAAAAAGGTGGAATATGATCTCACTGAAATTATAAAAACTGAGATTTCCTATGCACATTCAAAGTCTATGGATTTCAGTAAGAATATAGATGTCTATAATACACTGATTAGATCCTATCTCAGAAGAGATCAGATTACAGAGGCTTGGAATGTCTTTCAGTATTCAGTAAACCAACAAATTGCAGATAAACGAACTTTTGTATTGATTTTGAAGTACCTTTGTGAGAGTGCCACTCAGAGTACTGTCATTCATAATAATGTAGTAGAGATTTTAACTTCCAGTTACTTTATCAATATCATTGAAAAAGAAAAAGACTCAAACTATTCTAAATTTTATCTTTGGGCTCCATTGTTATCTAAATTTATAGAGAGCAATCAACACCAAGAAATTCTCACAATACTCAATTTAATACATACTTATACTACTGAAGATATCAAAGAATACTTTTATATATTAAAACCATATTTTACTCAAAATCATCCAAATATAGATTTACATCAACTTTTTAAATTAAAATAAATAATTAAATTTCCCCCACTTTTATACATTAAGACCAGTTTTTTTTCTAATTTTTCATTTTTTTACAGATTTTATGAAGCGTAAAGATAATCCAACGGATGTATCTGAACTAGAAAATTTAAAAGAAAAAGATAAAGATGACCAACCACAAGAAAAAAAATATAAAAGTCAAGAGTTTAGTGATGAAACATTAAAATTAATAAAAAAAGACCACAATAGTCAGAGTATTTATGGTAATTATCATGGATATTATAATTATAGAAATGATAGTGATGATTCTAGATTTAAAATACTCATCAAAAGCCTATTTTATCAAAAGAAATGTTTGGATATAGGCTGTAATTCAGGTGATGTTACTTTTAAAATTGGTATGTAATACTAACCTTCACATAAAAGACAACTAATCTAATACAAATGATAAATAGTAAAGGATTATGAACCAATCTCAATGATTGGTGTTGATATTGATCAACATTTAATTCAAAAAGCTAATTATAAATTGAATAGTATAAAAAATGAATTCAAATCTAAACCTTCAACGGTAATGGTAGATAATAGTGAGAGTAGTAATGTTCAGGTTTCAAATGGGTTAAAGTATAGTAGACCTATAGACAAATACTATTTTATACCATTGTCATTTAGAATTATTACCAGTCATCAGAATCAGTATCCTTATAATATCTCATTTATCTGTCAGAATTTTCTTTATGAAAATGTGATTATAGATCACAAGAATTCCTATGATGTTATTATGGCTTTGAGTATATCAAAATGGATACACTTGAATTGGGGTGACGAAGGAATAAAGAAATTCTTTTTTAAAATTTACAATCTCCTGAAAGTTGGTGGTATATTTATATTTGAACCACAAGATTTTAAAGGATACAAAAAACGTTTAAAAATGTCTGAAATCTTTCAATCCAATTATAAAGATATCAAACTGAAACCAAATGAATTTCAAGATTTTCTTTTAAATCAAGTTCATTTTAAATCTGTTGAAATTCTATTTGATCCAAAATCAACTGTAAAAACTCTTCAACCACCAACTAATAATAGTGGTACTAAAGGTGATACACCCACAAATGACATTGAAATGCTATCCACTGAAACTAGTACACAGCAACAAACAACAACAACTACAACAACTACAAGTGAATCGAATATTGAAAACAATAATAACAAAAATATCAAAAAGAGTTTCGAAGGTTTTAATAGATATATTTATAAATTTACAAAATAAATACCTGTAAAAGTTTTAATATTTCATACATTATTCTAACTATTATCTAATAGTACCATATTCAACCTACACCACTTTGTATTCTGATATCCAAATTTCCAATAGGCATTTTATTAAAACTCAAATTTTGTGTTGATGTCACCTATCGTTAAATTGGAAAGACAATTTATTAATATCTAATCCATTTGGAAAGATATTTTATTAATATCTAATTCAATAATAAATTCATTGAAATTTCTCATTGATTGAATTTCACCATTTTCCAAACCACAATTTTATTCTAAGTCTTTTTGTAAATTCCAATTTTTTTTGAGGAACAAAGAAGTGGAATATCTTCTACTTCTGTCTATAATTATATAAATTCAAAACAAATTGTTTTTAGTTATTCAATTAACAACAAGTTAAAACAAACAAACAACAAACAAGTAAACTAATAACAATAATAAAATGGCCATTAAAGTAGGTGATAAAATTGATCAATATAATTCAATACTCTGGACTGCTACACCAGAAGTAGATGGAGTCTGCTCCATGGCTAAAAAAGTAGAATCCAACGACTTGTTCCTCAATAAAAAGGTTGTAGTATTTGCTATTCCAGGTGCATACACTCCAACTTGTACTGCTGAGCATTTACCATCTTATTTAAAACTCCACAAAGAAATTAGAGCTAAAGGTGTTGATGCTATCTACTGTATTTCCACTAATGATCCATTTGTGATGTTAGCATTCGAAGATATTCACAATACCAAAGCTCAAGGTGTAACCATGCTTTCTGATGGTAACTTTGAATTTACCAAAAAGATTGGTGCTCAAATGGATGGTTCTGGTATGGGTCTTGGTACTCAAAGAACAGTCAGATATGCTTTAGTAATTGATAATGGAATTGTAACAGTGGCTGAAATTGAAAATGGTGCAGCTTATGAAAAATCATCAGCAGAAGATATCTTGAAGAAATTATAAATAAACATTTATATTTTTAAATGTTTTAAAAAAACAAACCTATAAATAAATATGGATTAAATCTATATATTTATATTTTAAATTTTAAATAAGATATCATTATAATTTTTAAATTTACCTGAATTGACTTTGGAAAAGTCAGGTAATATAGGAATTTTAGAATTGGTATTATTCAGTAGTTTCACTGTTGTCAAACTTGGGATTGTTGAGCATAAATAAAAGAAATTACTAAATTCGTTAGAACTGTTAGCAATCTCATTTGAAATGGTCTTAATTTCCATCATCAATGTCATTGTTTTTAAATTCTTGAGATTCTCTTTAATCACATTAATGTACTTGGAGATTAATTTTAGAGTACAAAAATCGTTTCCAAATATTTCTAAATTTTGTATACTTTTTAATTTTAGTATTGGTGATAGATCAATTTGATCAATTTCAGAAAGTAAAACTAATCTAAATACGCTAACTAAACTACTGTCAGAAAATTGGCCTATTCTATCAATTTCTTTAAACAATACCATTTCTATATTATTAAAATTTGATAGTAGAAAAGGTAGATGTTTTTGCGAATCCAAATCCAAATCAAATTCCCTATAGATAAATTGTATATCCTTTACCCAATGTAAAATATTTTTCAATTCTGGTAGGTCATTATCTAAATTGTCACTATAGCCCCTGAATGTCAAAGACAAACGTTTTAGTTTTGATTTACCCTCTTCCATTGACATTAAAAAATTTAAGAGCTCTACATATCCAACAACCATATTTATACCATAAGGATCCACTAAACCCTCAATAATTATCTCTTCTATAGTGTCTTTACTTTGGTCTAGTAATTCTAAAGCCAAAATCAAGAATTCTTGGTCTATCGTACGAATCTTTTTCAATTGTGTGAAATGAATATAAAAATTAACTGAGGTGTCAACAACTATGTATTCGATATGGCTATAAAGGTCGCTAGACAATTTAGGAAGAGATGTATATTCAATTTCAGTAACTGGATACTTTAACAAATGTAATGGATTTGTTAAACATGCTGATGACAATGAAGATAGATATAAAAGGTTTACACCAGGTCTTGAAATAGCTTTGGAGGTTGCTGAAAAAAAACTTTTGGATACCAATGGAATATTAGGTGTGAATACATCAGTTTGAAACAGATATTCTATGATTAAACTTAGAATATGTTCCACAGTGATTGTTTTTCTATATTGTATGAGAGTTTCTAATTGCATTGGTGTTTCTGATAACAGACAATATAAGGATTCTGCTTGAATATACTTTATCTCTAATTTAATTTCCTCATCAATTCGTGTATTTTTTTGTTTCTGAAATTCTAGACTTTCTAATACAAACTGAGGATACTTGAATAATAGCTTTTTAAAGTGTTGTTTTGGTAGAATAGTTATAGTTGAGTCTATAAACTTTACTAACTTTGAACTATCCTTTTGTAAAAGAATGTCAAATAAAGTTCCATTTTCAATCCAGTCTGAAGACTCTTCAAGATATACTCTATCTAGAACTATAAATCTATATGCCATAGCATCCAAACCAAGTAGAACACCAGTAGCAATCAAAATCTTATAGTGTACATCAATATAAGCCATCCTTGTAAGGTTAATAGGTACCTTAAAGGTGAATTTATGTTTTTCTGGAATTTCATGTGGTGATACAGTCAAATTCTCCAATCCTCTACCCTGATCAGTTATAATTCTCTGAAATACTGATTCTTTAGTGTTACCAAAAGAATTTGCAATCTTTTCAATTAAATCCACCAATATTTTAGATACCATTTTAATTGGTTTGTCACAATCCTCAGCATGATTAGTCATCTTGATATAAACCATAGACAGCGTAAGATTAGAATTCAACATTGAGAATAATCGTGAATCATCTGAGTATATCAATGGATAGATTTTAAAAGAACCCAAGAGTTGTTCAATTTTAAATTCTGGTATAACATAACGAATAGTTCTGAATTCTATAATTGATACAATTATTAGTTTTCTAAAGGCTGTTAATTCTTCACCAGCTACACATAGAAAATCTATCATTGCACTATCAAGACGTTTGGCTAACAAATCTTTCTCAGCAATTGCGTTAATTGTACCTCTGTGAGGTTTAAATTCCACTGGAAATTTCTTTGCCAATATAGTTGCAATTGTATATAAATGAGAATCACCATTTGGAATAGTATTAAGGTATTTCATTATATATTCAACAAGTTCCTTATATCTCTTCTTACCAAGAAGACTATATATCTCCAGTACAACCTCTAAATTAAATTTTAGATTTGTTAACCTGGTATTAAACACAAATGTACCAAACGCTACTGCAAACTTTTCCATATCCTCTTTAGACAATAACTTCAATTTTAGTACCAATAAAACGGGTTGAAGGATATTATAAAACAAATTCTTGGTGATTGCATTTTTAGAATCTTCAAAGATAAACTTTTTAGCCCATTGGTTATCAAATATATCTACTTTTGAGATATTTGATGTTATCAGTTTCTGGATATTGCTATATCTTTCTGTTGTTAACAATCTTTGATAGACCTTCATAAAATCACCCCTATTGAGAAATTTTGAGAATTTATCAATGAAATCATGAGTGTATTTAAATTGATACTTCTCAATGAATTCAATAATCTCACCAGATTCCATGTGTTGTTGTATTGTTTTAGAGTCATCAGTGAAAAATGATAAGAGGTGACAAAACTTTTCTGGTTCTAAATTAGTGACAGAAGTACAAATCATGTTGTATAGTTGAGGTTCTATCTTGTCATTTAATGCATGTGTATAACATTCTATTCTAGTCAATTGATTTGGATCACTAGATTTTATCAGTTTTTGTAGATAGGCAAGACCGAATGAAACCAAATCTTCAATGTTCTTGTTATAATCATTATCCTCTGCTAGAATATAGAGTTTTTCAAAATACCAATTTGGAAAATCAGAATGTACTTTATGATATCTAATAATATAATCTTTGACTAGATTATAGTCAGACATTTCAACATCTTCAATGTCCTCCATATATTTTTTTACCAAATCTTGTGAATATATATTACTCTTTAAATATATATTAGTAATTAATTAATAGTATTGATAAAGGCAGTTTGGTATACTTTACACGTAAAATTTGTAATTTTAATTCTTTAGATTGCCAATCATTTAATTCATTTTTAATCCAACGACTTGATAGAATTATTTCTACACAATCAGTATTTAATTCATGATATTCCATACACTTATTTAAAATGATAAATGGTACTGAAGATAAAGTGATAAAACTCAAAATATTGTTTGTTATTTGGAGATGTTTCAAATAATATAATAAATATTTTAAATATTCAGGTTGATTCTGATATTTTTTAAACAAATCCAATAATGTATCTAATATAGTATCAGTGTATTAGAAATTACTTTCTTAGAAATATAATATTATTATAAATCATACCTCTAAGTAATTCTGGGTCATCATTTTGTTGTAATTGAACTTTTAATACTTCAATTTCAGAACTATCATTATCATCAAAATCTAATATATTCGATTTTTTCATTTTTCTGATAAAAACTTGTTGAAATTTTTAAAAAAAATATACAATGAATTTACCCCTTTTTGTATTAAAATACATATTATCACTCTTAACAAATGATATTGAAATTTTGTATTTTTTAAGTAGTTGTAAAGTATATTATCAATATAGATTCAATGTACAATGGAATAACTTCCCATTATCTTATTTTTATCAGAGGAGTTTGATAGAGAAAAAACAAGAAATGCAACAAAAAATCGTAAAATCATGGTTTAATAATTTCATCAATAAAAGTAAATCAAATAAGAATAATAATAATGAAGTTAAAATAGAGCATTCTAAATTGTATAATAGATTACCGAGATTATTTAGAAACCTAACATTTAGGACTAATCAAGAGTACCAGTACTTTAGAGAAATGCTTGAATTGGCAAAAAAGAATGGTGATGACATTTTTATAGAATCTCTAAAAACTACCTATTTTTTATTGAAAGTCTATAGCAATCATCCCGTTACTTTTATTGATATACATGCTTTATTTGGTGTAAATTTTACAACATTGATATTGGGTCATAATAATATATATGGTGATTATACTGATCCTCTATTACTTGAATGTAAAGAATTTAAATTTCCCAATACAGTTAGAACATTGGTTATAGGTAATGCTTTTAATTTGAAATTAGAAATTGGTATGATACCTGATAGTGTGACTGATTTAACTATTCTTTATGGTTTTGCATATGAAGGGTTTGATTGGAGTAAAGTTATGCCAAGGACATTGGTTAGTGTTACATTACCTTCATATTGTAGATACTCATTCAAAGTTGGTGACTTAAATCATGGCCTAGAAACACTGAATTTAGGTGTACATCATTTACAATTTCATATTGTAAATGGATTATTTCCTAGTACTTTAAAGTATTTGAAAATAGGTTCTGGATTTGATGGTGTTATTGATAATGATGCATTTCCAATGGGTTTGGAGACACTGATTCTTCACGGTTTCGCAAAGGGCTGTGAAATACCTCAAATACCAAGAAGTGTAAAACATGTTTCCTATCTAAACACCAACTTTGCTAGGGTGAGCGCTAGTCTATTTTCTATAAATTTGGAATCACTATCTATGGGTGAACTAAAATCCAATTTAATTGAACCAAATTGGTTACATAATAGACTAAAGAAAATTGAACTCACTCATTTTAATAGTGCTATTGTTGAAGGACTGTTTCCAGATACAGTTGAGGAACTTAACATTAAATCATTTAATAGACAAATTGAACCACATTCACTTCCAAAGAATTTAAAAATTCTAATTTTAAGTGAGTTCAATCATTCAATACTTTTTGGATCTTTTCCAGAGGGTTTAGAAACATTGGTAATGGATAGTAAATTCAATCAAAAAATACAAAAAGGGCATCTCCCATCTACTTTAAAGTCACTTCAACTTTGTGGATCTCTAAGAGATCACCAAATTGAATTGGGATCTCTTCCAGAGTCACTTGAATCTCTGAATATAAATTTATATTCCTACATTGAAAATGGACTTATATTACCATGTAAAAAGTTACAGAGTCTAGAGATTACAGGAACAAATTACAAAATTCCAATACTAGAAAACCAATTACCAAAGTCATTAAAAGTTTTGAAAATACCATATCTCTGTTATGAAACTCTACAATCAGGTGTATTAGAGGGTTTAGAAAGAATTGAAGTAGTCTATGGTATATTCTTACAAACTTTACTGGAATATGATTTTGATCCTAGATGTATACCATCAACAGTACACTATCTTAATACAGGTGCTAGATTTAATGCCGTGTTTCTACCTGATTATCAATTACCATCTGCATTGAGAACTCTGGTTTTGGTAAATCAATACTCACAACAAATACCAAGAAATCTTTTACCAACTACATTAAGGAAAATTTTCGTTCCAAACACAGGTATTCTAAAAGATTGTATTATTCCTCCATTTTGTTCAATTATCAATACTAGATCTCTTGTTATTTGAAAATCTACACAATTGGAAAGAGCACAAGTAAAGAAATATGAAAATCCACCAGTAAATTGGTATGCTATTGGTAGACTTTAATACCAGTGGTAATCCAAAAAAATTTACAATCATGATAAATTTTATCATCATTTATAATCATTTACTACAAATCTTAAAATATTAACAAAAATGAATGCAAATACTTCAATAAAATGAATGTAGCTCAATCATTTCTCTGTATTCTTATTTTTCTTTAAGTTGAACAATATATTTGCCGTTGTAGATGTTGAGTATTGATTCCAGCATTTATTTTTTATTTTTTTTTTAATTACTTTAATTACACTGAGAAAGCTCACCAAGCAGACATCAGCTGGGAGTTTATTTATAAAATAAAATTTTGTTTGTATCTTTTGTTTTGTGTTTAAAATTGGTATTTTGGTACGGTATTAGGGGTTAAGGTAAGTTACCATACCATTAATTACTGGTAAGTTTACTGATTTATTGGTAAGTAACCGCGGTATACCTATTCGGTATACCGGCTAAGGTTTAGCTATTCGGTAAACCTTTTGGCATCCATTACGAAACATAAATAATTCGTCATATTCATAATACAATTACTAAATTGCAAAGAGTATTTAAAATTTTGTTAGTTTTTTATATTGCACGATTTTTCTGTTCACTCGTTTAGTTTGGAAAATTAATTATTTTGAATTAAATTTGATATTTTTTTTTTAGATAAATCCCTTCGCTCCATCAATACTCCCAAAAAATCAATGAGCAGGCTAATCTCCATCAATCAACTAAAATAGCACCTCTGATGTAGAGCAGATATAAACACAGTGAATACATTTTGTGTTTTCAGATTGTTCAATTGGTATGGTCCGTGGGTATACACCACTCCAAAGTTGTCCTTAGATGAGGATCATCTTTTCCTACACTAGCTTAGAATATTTATAATCTTCGGTGTGTAGAAAGGTTTTTCTTCTGCTGATAACATAACGACTACACGACTATAATTAAGACATATAAACCCCCTATTGGGAGAGATATCATGTTTTTGAAATAAAATATCCCTTCTTTATTTACTTTAATACTTTATTTCTAAAGAAATTTATATGATAATCCACCGGTAAACTGGTATCAAATTTAATTGAGATCCAAAACTATCTCAATCCACAAGATGTCTAAGATTACTATTTTATTAAACGTAAATTCATTGAATACATTCTTGATCACCTCCACATTAAATCATGGAAAGAATTATTCATTGAAAGATTCAGAAAAGAACAATTGCCAAAGAATTTACTCTTAAATATGTTTGACAATTCTTCAAAGTAAATGACTGGTTGTGGTTCAATATAATGTATATAATAATCACTAAATTAAAGAGATTTGTTTCCAACTTGAAAAATCTGAAATGTATCATGATCACTATGTTTCTTCTCGATAAGAGATTTTGAACTCAAATTGATTGAAATAAAACATTATCAGCCTGTAAGATTTGATTCCAAATTATTATTTTGGAATTGATTTGATGTATTTGCATTGAATCCTAAATGTCTAAATAAATTATTTGTAAATATTGGTTGAATATTATCGACAATTGAGCAAGTGAAAGTATACTTACTTGCTTACTTGTAGGCCAAGTTTTGAGTAACTTATATTATTAAGTGATGATTCATTTAATAATGTTTGAACAGTATCTTGTAATGATTTTCTAGAATAATTTCCTATTGGAACTGTAATTGTTATTTGTAATCCCTCTGTTAATGTAAACGTGTAATGAAAGTGAAAGATACCAGAAGGTCTTATGATAAGGAGAAGAGGCATAAGAGGATGATACCTAGTATCCGATTAGTCCCTTTTGCGTAGTGGTTATACATCTTCTGACTGTATAAAATGATTTTGGTATTGTTGCCTGTAATACTGCTATCCTGTCAAATTCATCATTCTGAGTAAAATTTAAACTATATGTAAATCTAGAATTATAAATTCTTCACAAAGAGAAGGTGGAACTATAAAAGATTTTTTTATGATAAATCAATGATGACATTTTAATATTAATATATAGTATAAATAAAATGCAAGACGGAAGATCTAAAACATCAGCTACAAATCTTGAGAAAGCAAGAGCAGCAAAATTAAACAAAAAAAAATTTGAAGATAAATTCAAAGTAATATATGATGATAGTGATAGTGATAGTGATGATGAAAATTATATTGAAATTGAACCTACAATTCCTCAGTTTATTGTTTCAGATATTCCATTAAACACATTAAAACCATTCTTAGTTGATCATTCCATAATATTAATGAAGCACAGTTAGTGTGCTCATATACAAAATAATGCTATTTATATCACTTATCTCAATCAACAGATTTTATCACTTCAATCGTGATTACCATATTATTAACAAAATATAATACAACAAATAAATAATAATAAAAGAAATAAGTAATTAATTATTTATTTAGTTTATTTGAAATATCAATGTACCAGTTTTATTTAGAATATACAGTGAATAAATAAAGCTAAAATAAAATAAACTAAAAGTCTATTAAAAAAATTTTTTTTTGTTTTTTGTTTTTGTTTTTAAAAACTTAGATATTAATATATAAATTATAGGTACACAAAACTTGTAGCAAACAAGAGTGAAACTACACCTAATAAATCATCAAATTTTCAAATATTAGAAAATCATCAACCTATTTACTGTCAGCAGATTCAAATTCTAATCAAAATGTATATATTAAATAATAGTATAAGTAGTAATAGTAGTAGTGGTGGTGGTAATAATACTTCTAGTGATTCTATTGGGAGGTAGTGGTTCTAGAGATAGTAATGATAGTAATAGTAGTATTGATATAGGTAAATCTATAGCAGTACCACTTTCTGAATTATTTTCAAGTCAACAACATATCAGTGTAACAGGACTCTATGGTGGAAGTGATGATTTAACACCTCAACAACATCAACAACAGTTTATGAATAATATCATACAAAATTCTAATTGTAATCAATCCAATAATATCAACAACAACAACAACAACAACAACAACAACAACAACAACAACAACAATGATATAGTATCAAAGATGGAAGAGACACTGGAGAGAAAAAAGCAACTAAATGATTATAGAAAGAGAAGAAGTATGATATAGATTACAGAAGAATATACGAAGCCGCATACTATTCAAATATACAGGTACTGGTGGAAATGGTGGTTCAAACTTAAGTTGCACATTGGAGAAAAAAAAAAAAACTAAAAAAATTAACAACCTAGGTTTTTAAGTGATTTAATATTCAGCAAAATAGAAGAATTAAGAAATGAATTTAAAAGTTTAAAACCTCTGTTAAACAAGAAGTAGAAATTGAATAGATAATGCTGTTTCACAGAAGCCAATTGCAAAAGAAGCTCCTATCGATTAGCATTATGGCTTGTGAATATTCAAAATCACTCTCATGTGAGTTCAATGAGTCATTGACAAGAAGATAAAATTATCTTAAAGAGTTATATATATAAATGATGGAAAGAGAAGGAAAAAAATAAAAAGAAAAAATAAAATAATTAAAAGATTATTTCGAAATCGAAAAGGGAGATTCATTAAAATTAAAAAATCAAAGATATACATTAAATCTATAATGAAATCAGATTTAGAATTAATAAAAGAATTAATTCAGGATTTTGAAAGAAGATACCCAACTGGAACAAATCTTAATAAAAGAAACTAGACAAAAAATTATAGGTTTAACAAAAGATAATGAAAAATTAAAACTTTTACCATTACCACCGAGAATAAAAGAGGAGAGCGATGAAGAAAATCGTGAAGTGAGTGATGAAAGTGATGAAGAGAATAAACCAACAACAATATCAAATGAAGATGCAAAGAAAGCTATTGATAGTACAAACTTTACAGAAAAGTTTTTAACAACTACTATTATAATAACAAAAACCAATATTTTTTATTAAAAAATATATTAAATAGAGAGAAAGAAAGAGCTGATATAGATGGTCAACATAAAATTGATAAATTATTAACTAAAAAAAGGTTAGCAAAAACAACAGAGGAGAAAAGATCTATAGATGAGAGAATTAAATTAGGAAAGAAATGAAAAGATTGATAAACTATTGGGTAAAATTATTAGGGTTCGATCAAAACCTCAAGCTGATGGTAAGATGCAAACAGATTCTATGAGTTCAGATTATATTAAAAAAGAGAAACCATCAGTATTGGATAATGATTCAGAGTCAATGATCAATCAACAACTAAAAAATGCAGGTATTCAATTAAATTTCCCTTCTGATAATAATAATAATGAAACTACATCTACCACAACAACTACAACCAACAGTCAATCTATTCCTGAAAATCTAACTAAAAAATTACTAGTCCCACCAAGTGGATTTACCGATGGAGGATTAAGTAGTGAAATTCTACTCACCGGAAATAAAATAGTGAGAATAAGTACTGATCTAAAAAGAGAAAAATAATGATAAAAGAAAACAACTTGAAGAGAAGAGACAAGATTTGATTGATAGAAAAAAAGAACTTGAGAAAGAGAAAGAAAAAGATTAACAGGAAATGGTTATGAATCAAATAATGAAGGTTTATATGATTATCAAATAGAGCAAATAATGAAACCATATCATGTTAAAGGATTTAAAGGTGTTTTTGCAGCAGATGAAATGAAAATATAGAACCTGATAATAAGATGTCTTTCATAATGAATTTAGATAAATCAAACCAACCAGGAAGCCATTGGGTAGCTGTATATATTGATACTGATAAAGATAAATCAATTAAATATTATGATTCATTATGTGGATCACCTACAGATGATTTTATGAGACAAATCAAAGTTCTAATTGATAAAATAAAACCTGATGAAAATTTAAAGTTTAAAATAAATAAAGTTTTAGATCAAGCTGTTAACACAAGTACTTGTGGTTGGCATGCTATTAGATTTCTTTTAAATAGATATAATGGTCATCATTGGAAAGATTCAACTGGTTAGAGTGAGACTAGAAAATCTGAGAGAGATGTAAAAGGAATGAAAAAAAATAGTGTTTTGTTAATAGTGCAATCTTGTTGTTTATTATTATTCAATAATATTACTTTATTTTTGTATAATGTTAAAATCTTGTGCAAGTTGGGAATAATGGACATTTATTATCATTATTTTTAATATGTTCACATCTTTCTGGACAATTAATATCATCACATGTCAAACATTTATGAATACTTAAACAGGCAAAGTGTCCTTTTGGTAAGTCTACACAAGTATAACCAATGGAACATGGATAACTTCTAGAAAAGTGTATATTATCACCTGTTATACAATGACCAGGATGAATTGTAGGTGGCATAGTTGATGTAGTTGATGTTGTTGGCGATGTTGTTGATGATGTTGTTGGTGATGTTGTTGATGATGTTGTTGATGATGTTGTTGGTGATGTTGTAGATGATGCATTTGAAGAGGTAGTTGAAGAGGTATTTAATGTTTTTGGCGATGTTGTTGGTGATGTTGTTAGTGATGTTGTTGATGATGTTGTTGATGACGTTGTTGATGATGTTGTTAGTGATGTTGTTGATGATGTTGTAGATGATGCAGTTGAAGAGGTAGTTGAGGAGGTAGTTGAAGAGGTAGTTGATGTTGTTGGCATTGTTGTTGGCGATGTTGTTGATGATGTTGTTGATGATGTTGTTGGTGATGTTGTTGTTGATGTTGTTGGTGATGTTGTAGATGATTCAGTTGAAGAGGTAGTTGAAGAGGTAGTTGATGTTGTTGATGTTGTTGATGTTGTTGATGTTGTTGATGTTGTTGATGTTGTTGATGTTGTTGGTTTTTTTGATGTAGATATAGGAGGTACAGGTACCTCTTTAGAAGGATCACAATAACCATTTGAAAAATGTTGTGTCCAATATGGTACACCATTACTATCCTTTGCATATCCAAAACCAATTTTTTTAAAATTTTTCTCTAGAATATTACTAATATCACTTTTCACCCAAATATCCATTACATCATCATCATTTTGCGCTATAGCTATATTTTCACCTGCGAATGAAGCCTGCACCTCACCAAATTTCTCCATTCTCACAAAAAGGCGATCATGGCCAAGATCACTATCATGTGTCTTTGTTTTATGATATGCTTGGTATTCTGAATGTCGTTGAGCACTTTTTTGTAAACAATTATCTAGTGTCAATGGTGGCAATAGAGCATCTGCTCTTTTGGCATTCACTAATCCTAATTGATATTGAGGATTATGTTGACATTCTATAGTAATTATAAATATTGTAAAATATAAAACTAAAATTAATGTATTTATATAAATCATTTTAAATGATTTTTAATAAAAATTAATATATATAATAACAAAATTTTTTTTTTATCATTTACCCCTTTGGGAAATAGAGTGTGGGTATATGTGTGTAGGTGGTGTAAAAAGTAATATTGATAATTTAACAAAAAGTAATATTAACAATATATTTTTGGTAAATTATTATTATTATTCAATGTTTTATTATTTTTTTGTATAATATTTTGCACATTTACTAGGATTTGTGTTACTAATATTATTGTTATCTCCAATAACAGTTAAAGAGACATGAATCATTTTGTAGAGGTGCATTATATCCAGATCCTGAAGAAGATGAAGGTAATTTTTATTTTAATGAATCTGATATGATGAACATGGTTGTAGATATTAATATTCAATATGAGGATGATGAAGAGGAAGAAGATGAAGAGGATTATGATCAAGAACAATGTATAGAAATGTCAAACTCAAATGAAGTTGACGATTTAATGAAATTTCAAGATGCAAATGAAGATGATAATGAACACAAGCCCCATTGGAAATATAGATTCAGTAGATAGTGATACTATTAAAGTTTCAACATCACTTACAACACCATCATTAATTGTTATCAAGAATATATCAAAAACAGCTCTAAATGGACCTTTATTAAAAGTTGATGAAATTATAACATTTCCTTCACCTCTTAAAATAAATATAGGTGGTCAAATTAATACAGGAACTTTTTTTCTAACGGTGTCATAGCACAATATTTAACATCAAATGCTGATACTACAGTGAATGGATTTTTTACGTGTGTTGATATGATTTGAAAAAATATTGATATCACTCAATATCCACTAGTACCTGGTCAACCTAATGGAGAATTAAAAGCAAGGTCTATTTCATCAGATTCAACAACTATAAATGGATCAACAATCAATTATAATTCATTATCAGGTTTTAATATAACATCAACCAGTGTTCTCAAAGTTTTTACTGTGTATGCAGCTAATGGAAGTAATATCCTAATTTCTACACCAGATTCAATTCGGATTCTAAATAGTCAATCTCTACTGGTATAATTATCGATACTACAAAGATTTCTTTGACTGCATCAACAGGAAATAATAATCAATTGATTTCATCAAGCACTGATATTGCAATAACAACTCCATTAACTCAAATAAGTGGTCAAGTTATTATTGGCAAGCTTCAATTACAGGGGTATAGTAAATGGTTTGAAATTTATAAACATCTATTCCATCTTATACTCCATCATCTCTGAACTATTATGAAGAGTTTTCTGGATTTATGGGTTTTGATTTTGGCTCTGCAAATACTGGATCAATAGTTGTTAAAATGTCAAGAATTGGTAAAACTTGTTTTCTCTATTACCATATTTTACTGTTCCAACACAGCTGCATGTATTCGAAGTTGGAGTGGAGGTTGGAACTATCTAGATACTCCAATTTTAAATGACCAGTGATTGGGGTTCCTATAAAATAGGATCTAATCCCATTCAAGCTGGTAGATTTGTTGGTTTAATAGTGGTAACCAAATTATTATTCAGAATATCAACGCTGGTACTAGTCAAACACTACAATGTACTCAATAATGAAGTATAGTGTTGCTTATAGTGCACTCTTTATTTGAGTAGTCTAATGGAAGTGATTTAGTGATGAAGTGGAATTTTATGTAGTGGTGGGTCTTTTACTTTGCTAATTGTTAAGAGTAGTTTGGAGCAATTGAAATGGTGTTATTTCTCCATTTTTAATTAAGAAGGGGTTGATTTTGTCCATTTGAAGAGGAGTAAATTCTCCTTCCTTGGATAGGTAGCTGTTGATTTGGAAATTTTATTTTTATCACAATTACTCTAGAGTATTTAAAATTTTGTTTGGTCTGTCCACCAGTATACACCACTCCAAAGTTGTCCTAAGATGGGGAATGGATCATCTTTTCCTACACTAGCTTTGGCCAGAATATTTATCTTCGGTGTGTAGAAAAGCTTTTTTCTTCTGCTGATAACACAATAGATGATAAATGAACTACACGACTATAAGTAAGAACATATTAACCCCCTATTGGGAGAGATATCATGTTTTTGAAATAATATATCCCTTCTTTTTTTGTTTTAAATTAAATTTGATTTGACTTTATTTCTAAAGAAATTTATATGATAATTCACCGGTAAACTGCTATGGTATTGGTACACTTTAATACCAGTGGTAATCCAAAAAAATTTACCAAATATTATGGTATAATAAAGTAATTGGTATACCGTACCAATTTTAAAGCGGTACCTAAAATGATACCAAAATATAAAATTCTCAACACAATTAGTAATCGAATACCTATTCAAAATAATATACCCACTTACATACAATATATAATTTATACAAACAAAATTTTATTTCTAACTGATGTTGGCTTAGCCTTCTAAGGTTAATTAAAGTGAGTAAAAAAAAAAGAACATTCTTATAAGGTAAACTTTATAACAAAACTAAATAAACAAAATGTATCATACTGTTCCTGTATTATTATTATTATTTAAATAAATTTAATATTAAAAGAAATCATTTTTTTTTTTTATTGAAATTCAAATCTATTTTTATAATGAATTTTTTCTCACTTTATTTATTATTATATATTTTATCATTTTTTATCCAATGACCTAGATATTTTAAATTTGATTAGTAGTTGTAAATCATTATATAAACATAGAAATAGAATAGAATGGATTCAGTTTCCTTTACAACACTTTCATCTGAAAAGAAAACTAGAGAATGAAAAAAACAGTGAAAAATCCGCACTATCAAAATTCATAAAGAATATTACAGTATCATCTAAAAAAGATGTTTACAAATATAGTCGATTACCTAGATTATTTAGATATCTATTGATCTTTTCCTACGATGAATTTCTACTTTATAAAGAGATGAAAGATCAAATCAATGGAAATACTGGTACTATAGATAGTGAAAGTATTGGTATTACTCATTTATCTATTATTCATGTTATTACAAAGAGTTTATATCAACTCATTGACTATAATATTAAATTACCATCTATTGATCAGTTAATTGATTTTTCAGTAACTTTTAATCAAACTCTAAGAGTTATGGAATTGGGCGCCATTTCAAGTTTTAAAAATGAAAAACCAATTGATTGTACAGGGTTTAGAATACCTAGTTCTGTTGAAACTCTAGCTATAAGGTCAGGTTTTAGTTTAAGATTACAAGTTGGAACACTCCCACCAAATTTAACGGAACTTTCAATGTCCTATGACTTTGTTAGTGAAGATTTTAAATGGAGTTCAATGATACCAAAGACACTGTTATCTTTGATTTTACCTACAAATTTCAATTATAATCTACAAATTGGTGACCTTTGTGAACCATTAGAGAGATTGGAGATTAGTAGAAACTGTAGTCTACCATTTATAAAAAAAGGGTTATTACCAAAGACTTTAAAGTATCTATATATAGGTTCAAATTTCAGTGGTGAATTCGAAGTAGATTCACTACCGGAGTCACTTGAAACTCTTAAACTTCATGGGCTAAAATGTGATTCTAAATTACCAAAACTACCACTACTCTTAAAAAACTTAGAACTCCCAAGCTATTCATCTTTTGAAACTAATTTACCTTTTATTATCAATTATGGATGCTTACCAAAATCTCTAAAGAAACTTGTAATACCAAACTTTGATGAAATGTTTGAAAATGGTTTGTTTCCTGATAGTATAGAAGAATTAAAACTTTGGCAATTCAATCAAACTCTAGAACTAAACTCATTACCAAAGAACTTAAAAACGCTGGAATTGAATAATTTCAATAGTGAAATTTCATTAGGATCTTTACCTGAAGGTCTTGAATCTTTGGTTTTAGATAATGCATTCAATCAGAAGATTTCTAAAGGTAATCTTCCATCTACTTTGAAATATTTGAAATTTGGTTCATGTTTAGAAAAAAAAATGATTGAATTAGAATCATTACCTCTATCATTGGAAACTTTGGAACTACGTAGTGATGCACCTATTAGAAATGGTGAGATTCTACATTGCTGTAATTTAAAGAAATTGTATGTTGATAGATTACCCAAAATGGTGTTACATGAAATTCTACCAAAATCATTAAAAGAATTGTATTTGGATTATTGTAATTATGAAATTTTAGAGTGTAATATGTTAGAAGGTATTGAAAAATTAGAATTAAGATTTGGAATATTTCAAATAGACCAAAGAAATAGAAGTTGGTTGTTTGATATTGATCCAACATGTTTTCCAAAATCTCTTCAGTATCTTGATTTAGGGTCAAATACCATTGCAAATTTTATTAAACAGAAAACATTCCCAAATTCACTAAGAACTCTAAAATTTGGACAAAAATATTCACAAGAATTACCTAAACATCTATTCCCACCATCATTAACAAAAATCTACCTTACTACAAAACAAAAAAACACTATTTTGGCTCATTCTAAAATTCCGCTATACTGTTCAATAGTTATTGTAAACCTCAACTTGTAAATTTTTAATTTGTGCATATTTGAGAAATATAGAGGATCAAATATTGTGTATACCATGGCATTAGTGAAGTTTTATAAAAAATGTCAAACCAGGTCAAGATGATTATGTGAAAAAAAAAATAAAACTTTTAAAAACAAACCTAAATATTTTTTTTTTTTTAAAATACTTGTATTTTAAAAATCTTTTGATGCAAAATCTATCAACTTCACCACTGTATATATTAAAATATATTCTTACATTTATAAATAGTGATTTAGATATACTTAATTTGATTAGTAGTTGTAAATCGTTATATATACATAGAAATAATATACAATGGATACATTTTCCATTAATGTACTATTATGGTAAATATCTGAATGGTCAAGATTCATTTTCACAATGGACAAAGAAAACTATCTATTCTCTATTATTTAAAAGTAAACATATGTTTACATTACCAAAATCATTTAGATATCTATTATTTAAAACAAATGAAGAATTTCAGTATTTTAAAATAATGAGAGATCATATAAATAAGAGTAATAGTGATGGTAGTGGTACCAGTAGTAATAGTCAATTATCCATTATAAATGTAACTGCAAGAAGTTTATATAATAGATTAAATGGTAAATTGATAGCACCCTCTAATGATTTAATACAAGATTTCACACAATCATTTTCAAATAGTTTAAAAGTTTTGATTTTGGGTGCACGAGTACAATTTACAGGAAATCAATTGATTGAATTCAATGATTTTAAGATTCCAAGTACTGTTGAAACTTTGTATATAGGTGAATATTTTGATTTGAAATTAGTATCTGGTATGATACCTGACAGTGTAACTGAACTAACTCTATCCTATGACTTTGTATATGATGGACTTCAATTGAAGGATATAACTCCAAAGTCATTGTTATCTCTAACATTTCCTTCATTTTGTAGATATAAACTACAAATGGGTGATCTCAATGAACCTCTACAGACATTAGATTTGGGTATGGATTATGTAAAGAATGTTGAATTCTTACCTGGACTTTTACCTAGTTCTTTAAAATACCTCAATGTAGGTACTAATTTTGGTGGGATTTTAAATGATGGTTCATTACCAGAAGGTCTTGAAACATTTATTCTCCCTAGTACTAAAGGAGGCACAAATGAACTTCCTAAATTACCAATCTCTCTAAAACATTTAAAATATCAACTCTATCCCTCTAAAGTTAAATTTTGTTTAAATCCTACACCATGTTTGATATCATTAGAAATCTTATCACAATTTATTTATTTCTCAGAGTTTGGATACCTTCCAAATACTTTAAAAAAACTGGTGTTACCAGGTTTTAATTCCAAAATTGAGTGTGGTATGCTTCCTGATAGCATTGAAGAATTAAAACTACATAAATTCAATCAACGAATTGAACCTAATACACTACCAAAGAATTTAAAAAAGTTTGAGTTGTGGTCTTTTAATCACGAACTTTCAACTGGTTCTTTACCAGCAGGACTTGAAACTCTAGTTTTAGATAATGCATTCAATCAACGGTTATACCAAAGTAACTTTCCATCTACTTTAAAATTCCTAAAATTTGGATCAAACTACAAAGTCAATATAGAACCATATACACTGCCTATATCATTAGACACTTTGGAAATGTCAACCTATCAGATACTTTCAAAATTTGAAATTTCACATTGTTGTAATTTAACGACTCTAAAAGCTACTACTCCACTATCTACATTTATCATTAATGGTAGTTTACCAAAATCCTTAAAAACACTACACACCAATAATTTAAGTCTAGATGCATTGGAATCTGGTCAACTAGAAGGTTTGGAAACTTTGATTATCTACAGTAGTATAACATCTCGAAATAACCAGAGAGATTTTACTATTGAACCAAATTGTTTTCCAAGTACTCTTCAGTATCTACAAGTTGGTTTGGATTTTGATGCCATTTTTAGCAACAATTCGTCACTACCTAAATCACTTAGAATTTTTAAATTGAATTACAAGTATAACAAAAAATTACCAAAGAATCTCTTACCGCCATCACTATTACAACTGTGTATTACACCACAACAAAAAGATACCATTTTGGGAATTTGTAAAATACCATTATATTGTACTATTATACATTTAGGTTCTTTATAAAATTTGATAAAAAATATATATGAACGAAAAATATGTTTATTTCTTTTTGTCTGATGGTGAGGATGATGATGATGTTGTTGTTGTTGTTGTTGGAGAAGTTACAGATGGTGTGATATCAGCCTTTGAAAGTTTCTTTTGAGGATTGAAAAGGGTGATTAAATCAGGTGACCAAATTTCAGATTGTGGTGGTAATTGAAAATCTCTGTGTTTAGCTAATTTGGTGCCAGTTTGAAGGTCATCTAGATTTGGTTGTTCAGGTACAGCATGGAAACCAATGAGTTTGTTTTCTCTTTCAAAACGTGCCAAATTCAAATCGATAATTTTAGTTAACATGTTGACAGGTCTCTGAAGAGAACCAACAGAAAGAGTATTGGAAATGGCAGGTTTAATGAGTGTTGTAGTTTGTTTTAGTAAATCTTTTGATAGTTTACTAGTGGCTATAGATTCACCATATTTGTATTGAGCATTCTGAAGGAATGCCAAGAGATTATAAGAAAATGCATTATACAATTGTAGTTTATACTGAAAGAAATTGGAGAGTTTTTCAACTCTGGATTCAATGAGATTCTCTACAGAGGAGCTTAGTAAACTATTTGCCTCTTTATAGATATTGCAAGTCTCAACAGCCAGTGAGAGGATGAGTTTTGGAGAGGTATTGTTTTTAAAAGCTCTGCCTATGGTAATCTCTTGTGCTTGTCCTAAACATTGTAAATAGAGCACACGTAAAAAGATGTCGTTGAAATCCAGACTATTACTTTTGTCATCCAATGACAGAGATTGAATGAATCTGTTTTCCAAAATATGGAATATACCAGCAGCTTTCAAGAGATAATCGTAGATTGTCTTTCTGGTATCTTCATCTAAACCATCATCTCCACTCTTACTACTAACTAGATATTCAGAGTAACCAAGATACCAAATACCTAAATTATAAATACTATTACATAACTCCACAAGAGAATCTGAAGTATTTACTGATCTCTCTTTACCAGCCAATGTTGTCCAACTGAATCTTAGATTCTTTCTAATGTTATCAGTCAACTTTTTACCATTGGCTGATGCAGTAATCTTTACCTCTTTCAATTTATCCTCAACTTTTTTCAATTTCTTTTTATCTTCTTCATCTTCAACTGGTTCACCATCTTCTGATTCAATAGTTGGTTTATCTTCTTTCTCCTCCTCTTTATTTTCACTATCGTCCTTTTCAGAAGTATTCTCTTTATCTTCTTTATCTTCATCTTCCTTTTCACTTTCATCAGAAGATTCACTCTTATCTTCTTCTTTTGGTAAATCCTCTAAGCTACTATCCTCAGATTTTGTAATTTCATTAATATTCTCTTGTCCAATGAATCCAATTAAAGCAGAGATATAATTTTCAACTGATTCAACAACTTCATTTGGTTTTACTATATAATTAAAAGTTTAGTTAAATGACTGTTTCATTTTTTCTATCTGTTTAACTGAATAAATACAATTATTTAAATCTCTAGCAGCATCTGAATAAAAGTATTTATCAAAGTTTATAGAAATGTCATATATTTCTTTTGCAAGTTTAACTATTCTAGGTTCTTGTGGATCCTTTGCTAATAGTGGTAATTTATTTTTATAATCTAAAACTGATCTAAGTTTTAATCTATGTATATAGAAACAATATTGATCGAATATAGGTGTTGATTCCATGTTTAGTATAAATATATATAAAACACACAATGAGGAGACTTTGTCAATAAATAAAAAAAAAATTTTTAAAAATTTTTAAAAGGAGGAAGAGAGATACTCAAAAAAGCAGGAATAAAACAATTAGAGTAAAAATAGATATTTTATCAATTTTGATCAAATAATAAAAAATTGAATTTGATTACCCTCTATTAAAGATTTTTTTATTTTTAAAGTTTCTACATGTGTAAATTTATTACCTTTATAAACATCGACTGTTACCCAATAATTAAACTCTTTTGAAGCATAGATTTTTGATAAACTAACTGGTAATTGTGATCCTGGTCCTGTTTCAATTGATTCTATTAATCCATCTAATTTAATAAACAACCTATTAATATACATTCAAATATAGTTTCTTTGCTATTAATATTCATACTTTTACCAAAAATTTTAAATTGCATCCAATGTTTAGTTTCGAATGGAAATATAATTTGAAAACTTTGTGTAAATCCTAAAAGTGGTGCTAAAACAGTTTCGTAAGTCTCTCCATCCAAAACAATTGGAGAATACAATACAACTTCTCTCATATGTGATTAAAGTAGATTAGTTGTTGTTGTTGTTGTTGTTAAAATTCTAGAGAATACAAAAAAAAAAAAAATTAAAAACAAACAATCTCACTCACACTTTTATTTAATATTATCTGTGAGTATTATTTTTATTTTTTTATTTTGTTTGATATTTCTTTTTGGATTTTTTTTCACAAAGGGATAATTTTTTTTTTTTGATTCAAAAAGCGAAAACCTTTAGAGCAAAAAGATTTGATCAATTTATATAAAAACTATAGTACTTGGTTTTTATATTTAACAGACTACAACAACCATTCAATTATTTAAAAAAAAGAATAATAACATGGGATCTTCATCCTCCAAATCATCACCAACACCCTCACCTAATACCTCTACATCAACCATTGATTATAGGGCCAAACCTACAATGGATGATCTAAGTAATACTAATAATGGTGGTGTTGAAGTAAGTCTTAATTTACATATTTTTCAAATTAAAGATTCAAGATAATTAACAATTGCAACAACAATATCTCTAGATTTCAAAAAGTATGATTGACTTTAATCTTGGTGATAAACCATGTCCATTAAAGTATACAGTACAAGATCAATTTAATATAGTAAATATGAACAAAACTAAATTGAAATTCCATATTGAACCTATTCAACCAAAAGAATTTCAATTAAGTTTCAGTCCTTCTAGTGGAACTATTGAAAAAGTAAGCCTTAGTATTTATATATTGACAATAGGATTGTGTTCCTAACATATAGAAACAATAATAATACTACTACTACTATAGGGCAAATCTAAACTTATTAAAGTAAAATTAATTGTTAATCAAAAGATAAATACCAATCATAAGATTGTATTGAGAATTGAAGGTGGTGCAAGTCACTTTTTAACAGTAAAGATTAGATGTGAAACAGGTGTATTTGGAGTTGATCCTACTACTTTAGAATGTGTAGAAGATGAAGGTTTCAGTGTACCTTCAATTTTAGTTTCTATGAAAAAATCATTAATCGAAAGTGGAGGTCTGCAACAAGAGGGTATTTTCCGTCTAGCAGGTGAACAAAATGAAATTAAAAGAATTAAAGAAACAATGAATAGAAATGAATTTACATCAAGTACAGATATTAATACTATAGCTTCTTTAATTAAGGTATATCACATCCCCTCATCTCCCATATCTATACACCTTACATTTATTAACCACAATTTCCAATATTTATAGATTTGGTATAGAGAGCTACCATCACCAATATTAAATTCAGTACCAACAGAAAAGATATTTTATTCTAGCGATGTAGATGAATGTGTGGCTGCAGTTAATAATCTACCTGAACCACAAAAGAGTTTATTAAATTGGCTATTGAATTTACTCTTACAAGTATCTTCATATTCCAGTGTAAATAAAATGACTGCTCAAAATCTAGGTATGTTCAACAACAATATGAGAGAGAAACCAAACATAGTATCTATCAACTAACATTTCGAATATATATATATAGCTATTGTAGTATCACCAAATTTATTTGATCAGAGATCCTCAAATCCTATGGAAGGTTTAGTTATGTCTCAAAAATGTGTACAATTCATTCATAATGTGTTATTAAATAGAATTTCTCAATACAGATATTCAAAATCTATCGAAATCTAAATACCAACAAAAATTACCACAACAGCACCATAATATCATTACCAACCTAAATCTATACAATAGTAAATGTAATAGTAATAACTCTTAACGGGTTATCCATTACTTCCTTTTTCTTATTCTATTTCTAAAATAATATTATTATATTTATTATTATAATTATTATTTATAACCCCAACACAATTATCCATAGTACTTCTGAAACACAACAACAATAACATGAACAATGTAATATTAAAATAAACAACTCTGAAATATATCCATCACTACCATTATATCCATTATTTAAATTAACACTAACAATAAAAACATAATTTTTTTTAAATTTAGCCATTATATTATAATTATAACTAATATTCTTAGGCTATTTTATATTATAATATTCTAAATATTTTTTTTTTGATTTAACAGATATTTTATATAAGGTGACAGGGAGGATGATTTAAAAAAATAAGGCATATTCCTCATGAATTGATTTTGAGAAATAACTTTAGGTATTTTTATTTTTTTTTTGAGCTTGTCTCAACACTTCTAATTCCAATGTCGAAAGAATCTGGTAGGTTTCTTATTAAAAGGTTAATAAATATATACTAATTGATATAAAAAGTGATACCACATCATAGTACAAAAGTTGGTAATCCAACTAGCACAACAAATACATCAACTACAATAATGGTAATAGATAAAACTATACCCAATTTCAATGGACATACAGTACATTTACATCAAGACCCTTATAATACAGGTGTTTATGTTCATACACTACCACCAACAGTTGGTATGGTTTGGCCTCCTAAGGCACCTGTTTATCCTGCAACACAACCTAATCAAATCTATCCAAATCCAACACAATTTCCAGTTTATCCACCAACTAATCAAAAAGACCCATTTCCTGTATATCCACCAATAAACCCTCAAACTGTAATGCCAATTCAATTACCAAACTCAAATACAAAGAATAGTAAATCTACTGTCAATACTGCTACACCAACTACTGTAAATCATGATAAAAAACCATTGTTATCTCAAGATGAAGATGATGATGAAAACAGTGTTGTGGTATTTGATAAACAAGAAAAATATAAACTTTAACATTTTACTGTAAAATTACAAAAAAAAAAAAAAAAAAAATTATTTTAACCAATTCTTTTCATTTGCATATTACTCTCAGTTTTTAATTACGTAACTTCCTATGTATGTAGATATAACAACTCATTTTAAGAATGTACGTATCATTTATTCTAATAAACCTAATAGATTGCTTGGTAAGCCTTGACAAAACTGCTTTTCTATGTGCTTTGAAAAAATAATTTTGAATAAGTTTTTTTGGACTTGTGATACATATGTACAAGTAGACTTTAAAAGAATTATTTAAAACTATGATACCAGATGTATTAATGCTTTTAGTTTCAATTGTTGGGTCACTATTACTATTAGTATTCTCACCATTGTTACATTTAATGAATGCATTTCGTAATAAATCATTCCCAACACCTAAAGTTATTGTAATTACTGGTGTAACTAGTGGTATTGGTAGATCATTAGCACTAAAATACGCTGATAATGGTGTAGTATTAGCACTCATTGGTAGATCAATGGATAAATTAAATGAATTAAAAGCAGATTGTCAGAGAAAGGCACCAAATTGTCAAGTGACTTTAGCTCAGATTGATGTATCTCATCGTGATAAATTAAAAATGTTTTTGAGTGAATTTGATGCTCAACATTCAGTGGATTTAGTTATTGCCAATGCTGGTGTATCCGATGCTGCCTTATCAAAAGAGATGAGTTATGAAGAGAAAGCCCATGAGATTATAAACACCAATGTAAATGGTGTAATGAATACTCTATTACCTCTATTACCATCATTTAGAAAACGTAGACATGGCCAAATTGTAATTATTGGAAGTTTAGCTCCATTCCTATCCATGGTGTATCCAACTTATTCTGCAAGTAAAGCTGCTGTTAATAGTTATGCTCTCACTTTGAGACATGAGTTAATGCCATATGGTATCGGTGTAACAATGGTAGCTCCTGGTTTTGTATTTACCCATTTGACTGATGTTTTAGGTTCTAAATTACCTATGGCTGTCAGCTCAGAGTATGCTGCCCAAACTATCCATGATGGTGTCTCAAAATAGAGCATTTATTAGTTTTTCAACTGGTACAATGTTAATTATTTGGTTTACCAGCATTATTCCACCTGATTTTAGAGATCCAATTTATCCAATATTGATGAGATTGGGGATACACCCTCAGATTCCATAGTCTACACTAATGAAAAAGATCAATTAAAAAATTCCACAGATAAAGATCGTCAACTAAAATTGTTTTCAACTTCACAAATTAGGCAATTAAAAAAAATTAATTAAAATATTTTTTTTTACCTATGACTATTAAAAGAGGCTTGATTATTAGATAAAAAATAAATTATTTTATTAAAGATTACTTTAAAATTCGTAAATGGGGTATATATAATGAGGGGATTGGGAATTTGGTTAGGTTAATTATAATGTAGACACAACAATGGAATTTTCAAAGTCATGATGTTCAAGTGGTGAATTAGAAGGACCATTGTAATTCCATAATCTGATATTGCTGACCTGACAACTAATTTCAATTACAGAACGATCTGGTATGGTATTTTCACCCAAATCCAGAGAGTTTGCTGGTAAAACTAGACCGATAGTCAATGGAGATGTTGAATTGGAATTCAGCATATTTTCAGTAGTTTGCGTGAGATTTTGGCTGACAATTCTTGCAGAATCTGAACAAATGATATAAGAGGAGTGTGGAGTGTCTTGACTTGTTGGTGGTACAACTCTTTGATCATTGTTATGTAAGACTACTGGAGTGAGTGTTGGTTCATTATTAACACCAACTCCTCTTCTTTGTGGTCTTTGAATGACTTCAACATCACTTTCATTGTCTTCCTCAGTAGTTGTGATTTTTATTCTCTTTTTCTGGTGAGTTGAAGAAGATGATGAACTACCAGTACCGCCATTATCAACATCTAAATGTTGTTCAGATGAAGTGGTTTCTAAAACTCTCTTTTTGTTCTGGTTCAATAATGACATTTGGGAATCTGGTGAAGATCCTATATTATTCCTATTTTGATGAGGAGATGACAAGACAGGTTGTTCAACTGTACTCTCGTTACTGGACTCTGGTAAAGATAATAGACTGTGTGTAGTGGCACCGTTTTGGTTATTGTTATTGACAAATGTCAATGAATTAGTTCCTGATTGTTGTTGGTTTTGGAAAAATACACCAAAACTAAAGAAAATAATCAAAAGGCATACACCAGCAGCCTTCATATTCTTTCTTTGATTATTGTAATTGGCCAAAGCAGTTTGAGACTGGGTAGAGAGATTCTGTTCACTGGCCAACTGTTTCACAATACTCTGTAAATAGAGTACCTCTTCTTTTAGTGAATTGTTATCTGATGTCAAATCACTAATCTTTTTCTCCAAATCTTCAATATAGATCTTCTTTCTCATTCTAGACAATTGAGCACTTTCTCTATTCTTAATCAATCTTCTTTGTTTTTTTACATTTCTTTCTTCTTCGAGTGAATTGGTTGGTTGATCAATAACCTTAACAGGCTCTTTACCAGTTAATTTCAGTAACTCCTCTCTAGTTAATGGATGTACCACTATAATACAATAAAAAAAAAATATAATTTTTATTAATAGTATTAGTATTTGAGTGTGTGGTATTAGTGGTTATTTTTTAATCACTATTGTTGTAAACAATATTAAAAATTGTAAAGTTAGTAATACATACGAGTTTGAACTCTAGATTCTGATATACGTTTTTTGGATGATTTCTTTTCATTTTCATGATCAACTTGAATAGTTGGTGGCTGTTGTTCTAAAATTCCAGTGAATGGTGAGTTATTATTTACATTATTATTATTGTTTACAGTGATATTAGTGTTGATATTGAGTGTTGGTTGATTTGGCAATGAATTTAAAAATTCATTGTATTGTGCAGTAGTTGGGAAATCAAATGGAGTCTCTGGTGAACTTGAACAGTGATCCAAAGGACTTGACTGATTAACCAATGGTGAACTTGGATAACTACTACTTCCATTACTTCCACTGGTATATTGTTGTTGTTGTTGTTGTTGTTGTTGTTGGTGTTGGCCATATGATTTCTGTTGATATTGTGGCACATTTAAAATTGCATTGGAACTAGTACCAAGATTATAAGATGACGAATTGTCACTTAAAATATCAGAGTTACTAGTAGCACCATTACTGTTATCTCCTAGGAAATTAATCATAAATTCATCCAAAAATGGATTTTCACTACTTCCGCTATCTATACAATCAGTATGTTCAAATACCATTGTATTATCTTTATTGATTTCATCCATTAAATCCATTGTTTTTAATTATATTTGTTGAATATTTAAAATATGTTTTATATATTTCTTTTACTCCTATTGAGTTTACCTTGTTCTCTCTTTCTAACTTCACTAAGTGTGATTGGTGCTCTACTACTAAATTAAAAAAAAGAATAAAATACTCTTTTTTTTTGCACCAAAACTCTTTTTAACTATGAATTAAAAAAATAACCTATTTTAAGTTGTTTGTCAATACAGGGGTCTCTTTGTTAAAAAATAGAGTATGTGGAAATTAAAAAAAAAAAAAACATTCTACACCACACTATATTTTATATTTAGCTAATGGGGTGATTTGACTCACACTGAGATTATACATCGTTTATAAAGAGACTTACAATTAAAAAACTCTCTTTTGTATTGTGTGATATTCTTAATGAGTTATGAAAAAACTAAAAAAAAAAAAAAAATGTTGTTTGAATCTTACTAGACGGAATATTGGGAGAAAACTAAAAAAAAATTTCTTGATTGGTCTGTTGACTCAATAAATAAGTTGTATCTTCGATTAATTTGAAAAAAAAAAAAAATCATGAAAAAAAAAAAATCTAAATAATAAAAACCACACATCAACAGATATTTATTTATCTATTGCAAATGTGATTATTCACCCATATTGAACACTACCCCATTTTTATTTATTTGAAGTTATAAAAACATAAATATATAAATATTATGATAAAATAATATCCAGGTGGATGCAATCCAATAGGGTGTGGTACAACTACAACTTTTTTGAAATTATAAACACAGAACAGCCATTAGTGATATGCAATAAATAGTTTCATAATTAAGAATGATGACTTGCCAATGAATATGATTTGGACTTTATTTTTAATTATTAAAAGGGAGGGAGGTGGGAGTGTAATTGTGATATTCGATTGATGTGATTGAGTGAAAGTGTTAAACTCTAACTTGGAATTTACCTGCTCTGGTCATTGATCTTACACCTTTATAAGGTTTATATTTTTCATTACATGCCAGAGAGTCAACAGCCAAACCAGAGATGGTAAACATTACAATTTTGAATTGAGCAGTGATAGGTGGATTGGACTCAGGTAGTGGTTGTCCGGGTGTCAAATTAACAAAACCAGAGAGCATTGGTGTCTTCTCCTTTGGAATCTTACCTACATTCCAACGACATACTTTAGTAGCCTCATCAATACTATAGGTACCTACATTTACTTGTAAATTTGTATTGTTAACTGACTTTGGGAATGGAATGGTTATAATAACATTTTCAATGAGTTTAGAAGGATTCATTGGTTTCTGACCTACAATGACATTAACACGACCACCACCATCACCAAATGAAATTTGTGGTTTTATATAAATTGGAAATTGGTTGATACCTTTGATTCTGTAGTTTAGTAATTTAAAGTTACCATCAGGTGGTATAAATGACAATACTCTTTCATTCTCCCATTTGGAGTATCTAACACATGGATGAAAACTGACGTCATCTAACATTCTAGGATTATTAAATGTCAATGTTAAATCTGGCATACCACTAAGTTTAGAATTACTAAGTATCTCACCATTGACTTCACATGATACTATTCCACCATTACTAATTCATTTTTATAAAAAAATATTTTGAGATAGTAAGTATAAGTGTACTTATGAAAATTCTCAAATTTCTAAAAACCACATATCCTCACCTGAGGAGAACTTACGTGGTTTTTTTTGTTTTTAAAAAGTGATACCCAACACATACTTATCAATAATACAATCAATATCCTCTGTAATATCAAAGAATATTTCATTTGATGCATATCTAATACCTGTTTTACGCCATTGAATGGCACCTAATGATCCATCTATATAAAATAAATTGAGTTTTGGTTAATAAATATTTCAAACTAATTTTAACAACAACGACAATATTGTGATTATTGATGATGATGATGATGATTTGATATGAGGGATATGTACTTGGTAATAGATCAGTGATATTTGAAGAACCAGTAACACCTTGAATTACATTATTAATAACACCAGGTGGTCTGATCATTTCCTTTAAAAAGTTTAGTTCAGTTGTGAACGGAAAACCATTATCAGCCATCTCATCCAATAGTTGATATATGTGAACAAAGTTATCTCTGATTATATTCTCATTAATAGCTGTAGTTGAAAAATATTCTAAAAATGTTTCATAGATTCTCTGAAGAAAGTCTATAACTAGTAAAGGTGGTACCTAATCATTCAAACGGGGAATGTTAGTATCTTTAATGTCCTCTTTCTAATACCCAGTATAGATTATATCCAACATAATATTATTGGGTATAGGAAAATGTAGTATCTGCTTACTTCAGTTTGTAATACACCTAATAAATATATATTTGGTCTTTGAATGTTAATTAAATAGTATTTGGGTGTTGATATAACTGGTGGTACAACTGATCCATTTTCTTTCTTTGATGCTAAAACTTGATCCCAAAAATAATCACAAATGGATCTATTGATTAATCCTCTCCAATGCTTTTCAATTAAAATATCACTTGATTTGGTATTTTTTGTTAGTATTTGTGGTGTGGGGTTGGTTGATATAGTAATTCGTCTTACCCTGTTTCAGTTAATATAAATAGACTGCTAAGCATATTTTATTATAAAAAATGAAAAAGTCACTGGTAAAAAAAAATAATAAAAATCTTTTTTTTTTGATTTTATTTATTTATTTCATTTTGAAATTGAATTAAAGTTTTAGCAAAAATTAACATCTACCACCATCATGGTAAAATATATTGAAATGATTGATATTGTTGGAGTGAATTCCAAACTATCAACTGTGGATATAGGAGAAGGTATTTTTACATCATCTATAGAATGCTATTCATGTAAAACAGATGGTACAGAAAAGAAATTGTATAAATCATTAGATAAAGAATTAGAAACGTTAGGGCAACAACAACAACAACAACAACTTTCAACATCAAATGGCGGATCATTTAACAATACCAATCTTTTACATATATTTTCGAATAATAATCATAATAATAATAGTAATAATAATACCAATAATAATATACCAATCTCACTTTCACCAAATCCTCTGAAACATGAATTAATTTCAGTTTCACCATTTGGACCAATGTCATCAAGTGCTAGTAGAAAAGTAATGATATATTTAATTCAGACTTTAAACGCATCATTTGTAGATTATGATTTCAAGTATTTATCCATAGTAATCAATTGACACTATTAATTCAATATTCACGCTATTATTACTTTATTTACACAGTGACAGTAAACCAAATCAATTTAGACTTGAACCAAATCAAAATTTGGTTAGAAATTCTATTGATACATCATTACTAAATGTCATTGGTGATTATAATTCAGAGTTAAAAGATAAATTATGGTCAAGTATTGATAGTGCTATAGAGACTGAAAAATCAGTCATTTATTCTTATATTCCTGAATATCCGGACCCTTTCACTGAAGATGGCGTTGTGTATGTATATTCACTTATGATCTTTTTTTTTTGTTATTGTTCAACAATTAATATAAATATCTCTAAATTTAGATGGTCATTTAATTATTTCTGGTATAACAAATCAATGAAAAGGATCTTGTTTTTTAAAGGTAAATTAATCAGTAAATTAAATAACTCTGAAAATTTAATAATTACATCAGACGATGAAATGTAAGTAATCAATTTATTATTAATTAAGCGACTTATACTCAAGATACAAACAAATTTAATTGTATTTTTTATTTTTCAAAATTTAAGGGATGATATTACATATAATGATTCAGTCTATGATTCAATGGAAATCTAATAGGGAATGCAGATGTATAAAACACCTCATACCTATATATGCACATATGGGATATTTTGTGTTTTAAATTCTTTTTTTTGAATAGATGAATAATGACGTATAAAAAAGCACCACAATTGTATATTTATATAAATACTTATTATAAATCTAAAACAAAAAGAAAATAAGGGAACCAATTAATTCGCCATACATTATGGAGTGTTTGTATTCACATTTTTTCTCTTTCCACTTAGTTTCTTTTCTAACAGTGTATATCTGTGTTGTCATTCAATCTACTAGTATCTTTTTATAAAACACAAAACACCCAAACCCACAAAATCCAAAATATAAGTGATACTATATTTAGCTGTGGTGGTATGGCATTTTTTAATTTCTATCACCAAATAAAAAATATGTATTTCAGAATGTCAATGTTTACTCACCCACTCCCGCTCCCTAATTATAGATAAAATATATTATATTTAAATCTAATACAGGTAACCAAAAAAAAAAAAACAGATTAATAATATTAAAGTTGAAATCAACACGCCCCTCCCATTTTTGTGTTGCAAAATACAAAAAAAAAAAAAAATATAGACAGAGGAAATCCAAAAAAGTAATGTGATAATTTATAATAATTTGCATTTTTCTCCAAATAATTTATTTAGTTTCTAAAAGAAAAAATACAAAAAAAAAGTACATATATACAATAATAAATAATCATTTGATGGAGTCTATATTTTTAGGAAATTCTCCATTCTTGGGAATGTTTCGGAATTCCCTTGTTACACCAATTATAAATAGCAGCAGCAGTAATAGTAGTGGCACCACCACACAGCCATTTGCCATTATAAATTCAAATAACAACAATAGCAACAATAATACAGGGCAACAACAAGAACAATCATCAACATCAACAACACCAACTAGTACATCATTACCATCTTCATTGTCAAATAGCATCACATTTAATTATCCTAATTTATTTTCACAGCATATCAATAGTAATACATTTTTAAATACATTTAATGGCGTTGGACATGCTAGTTCACATGAATTTGATCAAAAGAGGATACTTTTGTCACAGGAACAAATAATGAAACACCCAGATGAAAGTTCAATAGAGAATATAAATAATAGTTTTTTACATATCAGTAATAACCCATTTTTCATGGGTAACGCAGGTATTAAATTAAAAGCACAACAGCAACAGGACCTAGAAGAATTTCAATTTTTTAAAAATTTACCAATTGAAATCATTTTACAAATTTTTGAATATTTGGATGTTTTGGAATTACTAAGGATTTCCATGACAAATAGACTATTCTATCAGTTGAGTAATGATGAAAAACTATGGAAAGAGTTATGTAGTTATAAATATGGTCTTGGGAAGATTAATAGTAAATTTTATTCGACTTGGAAATCCTATTTTCGTTCATGTAGGGTTTATAAGGCCAAATGGGACAATGTAAAAAAGGGTAAAATGATATTGACCAACCAAAACAGAACAGTTACACATGCAGGTGACTATTTGGGTAGTTACCAATCAATTCGTGGATCTGAACCTCTGGTCAGTGGTTTGACCTATTTTGAATTCTATATCAACACTCTCAGTCAGAATCAGACTGGTTTTCATTTAGTCATTGGTCTAGTCCCAGAATCTTTTAATATATATCAGACTTACCTAACCAGTAATGGATATGGTTATTTGGCAGATGGTAGAATATCTCACAACAGTGGAAATGGTATAAATTACAGTCAGGGTTTTGTCCAAGGCTCAAAAGTTGGTGTACTATTTGACCAAGACCAAAATACCATTACCTTTTATCTAAATGGTAAAAGTCAAGGTATTGCATTTAGAGATGTGCAACCTGGTGTTTATTATCCTGGTGTTTCTCTACTTACTGGTGGTCAGAGTGTATCTTTAGTTGAATACCCTGAATTTCCAAAATTGTCTTAAAAAAACATCAATATAATTTTTAAACGATTACTTGTACATAAAAGAAGCAATAAAACAATTCAACGATTATATAAATTAATAAATAGACATTTTTAGAATAAATTTATAATCATATTATGATATTATCAACAAAATCATAATTATTTAAGGAAATTTGTTAATAAAAAATTAGAATAAAAATTTATTCATGAAAAAAGTAACAATAAGTAATAATTAATTGTGTGCAAAGAGGACATGGACAATTGTTGGTGGATGTTTTTTTTTTTTGATTTTTGATTTTTACATTAATTGAAGGTAATTGGATGTTTGGATTCTTTGTAAATTAATTATGAAGATGATAAATGGTAGATTTTTTTTTGGTGATTTTGCTTTTCTATTTTTTTTGTTGTTTTTTAAAATGGTTTAATTGATAAAAAAGAAGTTAATTATAGATTAGTTAGTTTATGCCCCAAACTTCTTTGTACTGGAATAGTTATCATTATGTGTAGTATTATTATTTGAGTAGTTGGTAGTATTAGTACTGTAATAGTTGTTGTTATTGTTGGAGAAGATGGGGCTAACTTGATCACTAAATCTACCATTATTATTTACATTATTGTTAATTAGAGGTGATGAGGTGATTCAAAAATCACTATCAGAATCATCATATTCCTCTTCATCCTCAACACCTTGATTGTCATAATCATTGAGAGCTGCAAAATCCAATTGGTAACGTAAGAGACCACCTAAACCACCAAAACCTTTACAGAATTGAGAACCTTCTTGAGAACGATTGGTGACAATTTCCAAAGTGGTACCGAATTTCTTGTAATTGTTGGCAAACCATTCAACGAGGGAAATGGATTCAATTCTTTCATAGTCTTGACCAGTTTCTTTGTCTTTAAAGTTGTTGGTGTTTTTTTCTTGTTCCTTGTTGAGGTAGAGGATTTTATCTTCACCATTGACATTCTTTAGGTGATGTCTAGTTACTTCAAGATTTTCCCATACGAGTAGAGTGTGGACAGCACCATTCTCTAGACCTCTAAGAGTATCTTGGACACCAAAACAGTATTTACCAGTATCTTGAGCAATCTCTTCAAAGAAAGTTGAAATTAATTTCTTTTCTTGAATGAATTTGACATTGGATAAAACCTCAGCAGATAACTCAATAGCTTGATTGAAACCATTATCACCACCATAGGAAACATCAACAATCTTTACAATTTTATCACGAAGACGTAAATCAAACATATCAGAAGTTGAAAGTTCATTCTTGAAATCAGCAGAACCAGCCAAAACCAAACCAGAGACATTTGGTTTATCATTGGTGATATAGAATTGAGTAGCCAATTCAGAGACTTTTCTAACGTAATTGTGACGTTTTTCCATACGCAAACGAGCAAAACGAAGAGCAGATTGACCTCCTCTACCGTGTTTCTTTGGTAAATCTACAGTGATTCTGTGTAATACAGTACGAGTGTTACCACATAGAACACCAAAGAGAGCACCGTTACCATCTACAACAATGAAACCAAATTTCTCATCAGATTCCAATAACTCACCTAATGGTGCAGTATGGAATTTGTTATCACAAAGGTACAATGAGGTATTAATTGGTTTGAATGGTTCAATATCAACTTTGTATGGTCTTTCCTTGTTATCATCAGTCAATACTGTACCACAATAGATAATCAAACCGTTATCAGGTACCTTATTGTAGAGTTTTAATCTTTGTTGTGCAGATGTAATTGCACCTAATACTGAAAGTCTGTTGACTCTAGATTTGATATTTGAAGCTGTACCATACTCTTCAGTTAACATCTTATTAATCTTTGCAATTTGATCTCCTGGACGAATAATCAATGAAATCATAGATGTACCATTACTATTTAAATCATCATTATCATTCAAATTAATATTCTCTTTATTTTCTCCATAGAATTTTAAATATTCTTACCCTCTAACAGATTCCAAGTTTTTAATCAACTTTTTAATTTTCCATTGCTCGACTTGTTTATCGGCCTCTGTATCAATTTCTGTTGACATCTTTGTTTAACTGCTTAAAAAATAAGATACCTTATAAAAAAGAAGAAAAAAGAATTAAAAATATAAATCAAAAAAAAAAAAAACAAACTTTTAAAAAAAAATTTTTGAAACCGACCGAGAAGAAAATTAGAAAGTTCAGAAAATTAAATTAATTTAATTTTCATAAATGCCAGGTTAGTTAAATTTGAAGCTCAAATCTTTGATATTTATATACATGGAATTTGGTTGGAAAGTTATTTTTTTTTTTTGTTACAATTTGTATTATTTTCTTTTTGTAGTTGTGGTATTACTATTGTTAACATAGAAATTGTGATTATTTGGTGTTAAAATTTTCTCTTGTTTTGAAGAAACTTGATCAGCACCATTGATACCATTTTCTTTTAGCCATTGATTTATAGTTACTCTAATAGGTTCAATAGGTTCAGGTGTAAAGAAATAACTATCAGTTACACCAATATCCAAACCATTATTATAGAGTATAATTAATTTAAATAATTTTGTCTTTTTTCCATTTGGTTCAGGTACTTCTTTAACAATTGCTTTCTGAACCAAATCTAAATCCAATACAATTTCATTTCCAGGTTTTCTAGAGATAACTTCAATGATATTACGATACTGAATGATAATTTTTCTCTTTTTCTGAGAGAATGTTATAACAAATTCATCATGTATATACAATAGACCAACTAAAAAGAAGGTACCTAAAAATACAAATTTCATCATCTTGAGAAAGAATTCATCTGTGGTATGAAGAAATGGTAAGAATCCAATACAACCTATAAAAAATGCTATTGTCCATTCTTTTCCTCTATTATTATGATCAATAACTAATGAATGAGATTTATTTTCTTTGATTATCATATTTTTAATAAATTGTGATAAACAAATAAAAGGATGTAATTACAACACAACAATTTAAAAAAATTTAAAAAAAAAATATTATTAATCAAAAAAAGTGTGTGTTACACATTTAATAGTTTTTTCATTAAATTGCTTTATTTTTGATTGATAAAATTACTTTTGTATTATTTAGGGGTTGTGGAGAATAATTTATAAGTTAAGAGAGAGGGGATAGAGGGAGATTGGGGGAAGAGGATGAATGGATAATTATTTTGATTTTGGATGATCAGTTGCAGATTGGTCATCAAATTTAAAATATTTTTGAATTGAAATGATACCTTCTTTATATTCAGGATTCTTCATGGTATCTTTTGCTAGTTTTGAACAAATGGGTAGAGTGGCAATAACTTGATAGAGATTTGCTAGTTTAATGAAACCAGGGAATATTTTGTTTTCAGCAAATCTCTTGTAGATCATGTGCAATTTGATAAACAAATGTCTGTCATTAAAGAAAGAGACTAGATATTTGATATCTTTTTCAGTGTGTTTAATAGTGTTTTGGTCCGACTTTTTCTTGGTTTCATAGATTACCAAAGCAAAGAGTTTAGCCAGATAGTGTAGAGCATTATTTAAAATTACATTACCAGAATTTAGAGAGATGATATCAAATATCTGAATAAGATATTTACCTTTATCCAGTACCTCTAATTGACCTGGATGATATCTGATAATCTGGAAAAACAATTTCCAACTGTTTCGGTTAAATTCAGCATTCTTTGCATCTCTGCATGATGGTATCAGAAGCTTGTTATAGAACTTCTCTTCTTTCTTTAGAATCTCAAAGAGATCAGCACTCTTTAGTAAATGTCTTAGTGCCACCAGGAGATGGGTTTTTATAGTTGGTGTGTATTTTTCATTTTGATTGGGGGCACCTAAGAAACCCAACAAATCAAACATGCAAATCGGTGTGATTTGAATTTCATTTTGGTTGTCATCTTTCTTCTTCATACGGATATTGTCAGTCTTTCTAATGAGATTTGCCTTGTACAATGTCTTACAGAGTAATGCAAAGAGTCTAGAGAGATTCTCTAGATTCTGATCGTGTTTTTTAGATTTAACCACACTGTTATAGATTTGATAGAATATAGTTTCATTGAGTATAAATTTAAATATTGGTTTACTATTTAGGAATAGGTTTCCACTGGAAGTACTAGCAGTGGCTGTACTGGAGCTACTATTACTACTAGTGCTACTTGGTGATGTTATACCTTGATGTCTGTGTAATCCATTAAAGTTACTTAACAGATTCCAACACATGTTAAACACCAGTTCACTTAGAAGTGAGCTTTGATCAGTTTCCAAGTTATCAGGTGTCAAGAGATCAGTTAGTAACTGTGAACTGTCTTTTTCAATTTGAGATGGATCAGAGTATTCAGAGAGTATAAAGTCTTTATAATCCTCCTGCATTACTGTAAATAGTCTTCGAACTGCAAATTTAGCATGGAGGAATTTACTAGCTGCTAGATCTCTCATTAGAGGGAGTATAGTGTCTTTTGCTTTCAACTGTTGTTGTAGACTCTGACAATCAGTCATCTTTAGAAGCTGTAGTAGAACAAATAGATAGGAATGTGAAATGAATTTACTTTTCCTTCCAACAGCTAGGAATATTCTACCTAGTAATTTACGATCATTTTGCATATAACTTGCAATTCTTTCAGCTGCATCTCTTTTTAGTGATGGGAATTGATTGAGTATACTATTGGATTGACTATTGGTACTATTGAGGAAATGTGGTAGACGATCTTGAATAATCTGTAGATAGTAGTACATGAATACCAGTTTTACAACTTCAGAAAGACTGCCTTGTTGCATTAGATTTTGAGTGAATATTTCATTCAAATGTACTGGGTATGGGAAGACATCTAATGGTACAACATCAAAGAAGCTCATTGACATTGCCATTCTATACAGTGATGGAATGTCTTTGGCTAGTATAACGGATTCAAAGAGAATAGTGCTTTTGACTTCACTAATCAGTGACAAGATAACCAATGAACAAATCTTTGATCTACTGAGTAGAGAATTGGTTTTATCTAGAAAACTTAAAAGTACTGGAAAACTGTCTGTTGTGATGATATTGTTTAGGAAGGTTTGAATAAAGTGTTGATTAACTAGATTTACAGCAACCATTCCTACAGTACCACTGGAATCTTTCATTGTGTTGTTTGAAGAAGCTGAAATTCCACTACTGCTATTAATGAGGTTCATTGAAGATGCTGATGAAGTAGTTAGATTCATTGCTGATCTTGGTGATCCACCTGAATTTGTACTGCTAACTGATGTACCTAAATGACTACTTGACATTTGTCTTGGTGATTCCATTCCAGATTGTTGAAGTATACTAGAATGTGTTGGAGAAAGTGGTAATTTACTACCTTGATTACTGCTATTAAGTGGTGATCCAAAACTAAAACTTCCAGTACTACCAGTTCTAGATGGAGGTGATCCTATAATCTGTGGAGGTAGTGGTGATAGAGAATTTGGGTTTTGAGTTGATCTATTAGTTGGTGATCCAACTGCTCCTGATCCATTTGGAAATAGTGGTGGGGTATAAAGTTTTAAATCAAAATCAATAAATTCCTGGAATCTGTCTAAAGGAACTTCATTGTTGGTTACCAATGACCAAATGGTATTCATATCCAAATGAGAGGATTGTCCAACTTTTTCCAATTCCTGTTGGAAGTATTTCCATTTTGAAGGTTCACACCAACTATTTAATTGGTCATATCTAAAAGAGTATTGTAGTCTCTTGTCATACTGTTGCAAAAGTGCTAAATATTGTCTCTTTTCTTCGCTGGGGTCTAGTTGTTTACTAGAGGTACTTGCAAAGGTCTCTTTGGTAGATAGCAATGTAGGTGGTGTGGATTGTTTAAGTGATTGTGGTGTAAGACTACCAGCATTCTGACTAGCACTAGAGGGACTCAATTGATCAGCTCCAGATTGTAATTGTTGTTGTGTTTGTTGATCAAACATTCCGAGAATGTATTGAATATTCATGGATGGTGAAACTAGTTTTTGAAAGAGAATTTGTGGTTCTGGAATAAGGTAGTTATACTCAACTTTTCCACCATCAATTTCAGAATTTAAATCTGAACGTCTACCAACTTTAATAGTTAGCGGTGGTAAGAATGACTGTTTCTTTTGTAAAGATTCTCTCCATGACCGATAAAACTGTGGCATTAGTAATCTATTAGACCAATATCCACAAGTTTGACTTACAGCCGATTGTCTGTAGGCTAGTAACTTCTTTCTGTACAATCTTTCAAAAGGTTCAGAAATATCATATCTAATCATTTGGTCATACTTTTTCCATGGATTTGGTGGGGGTTGTTTGACGCATATCAAATCATCAGATAAATTATTGAAATGTCCAGACTGATAGTTATCCAACTCCAGTTTTGTTGAATCTAAGAATTTCTCCATTTGATAATCATCTTCAGATTGCACGGGTAATACACCAGATCTGACTTTCCAATCCTGTTTATTCAATTGACTCTGTAAGAGAATAGCTTCAAATTCCTGGCGAAGTGATTTGTTCTTGTTTGGTGTGGAATTTGGAGAACCATCTTGAGAATCTGATAACTTTCCATTAGAATACAATTGAACAAATTGAGTTGCGTGTGGAGGTATAATTGCAGTCTTAGTAGCGACTTCTATTGACCAATTACGCATTGCAAATTCATATTCATCAAAGGTATTATAAAGTTCTGGAATAGGTTCAGCTAGAATTAATTGTGCATCCCATGGATCTTTCATTAGTATCCAACGATGTTCATCATCAACATTCATTAATTGACCACGTTTAAAGTCACCGCTGTCATTTAATCTCTGTAATGTCTGTTTAGGTGACAATGAATTTGATCTAATAATACGATGATCCAGAAATGTACTTGAATTACTTCTACTTCTTTGACCACCATTAGCAATAAAATTAGCTAAACCACCAGAACTTGGACTACCATCAATAGGTGAGGTACCATCTAATTGACCATCATACGATCCAGTAGATGTATCTGATCCTGATCTCTCTCTTTGTTGACCACCTTGTCCAGTTGTATTACCACCACTCTGTCCACCACTATTACCATCATTATTATTATTCGACTGGGATTCATCATCATCTTGTACAGATTGATCTTTAGGTAACAAATCAGAATCTGTAAGTTTTCTCTCAGATTCATAAGAGAGTGAATCATCACCATTCGATGCCTCAGAATTCTTTCTAAGGAATCTATCATTGAATGCCTTAGGTCTTGAATAAGTACGACCCATTGAATGTGGTAACTGTATAACCCCAAGATTCTTTAATACCTGTCTTTTCCAAATAATTAAATTCTGTTCATAGTCATAGTATCCCTCTGACTCTAAATACTCTGGAAACTTTTGATAGATTGGATCTAAACTATTAAACTGTAGAAATGACTCTTTATGTGTATTTGGTTTGTCATCTGGTATACCTGCAAATTTAATTGCAACATAGTACTTATTATAAATTGTACCATTTGCTCCTAAAAATATTGGTATTTTACATTCTGCTGATTCTAAATCAATTGTATTTGGTATATTTCTTGGTGTTATTGGTGGAGATTGTCCTATATTTGGTCCTGTATATTCTTCACCATCTATATATATTTATATACATATTTTGTATTATTAATGTTAAAATCTGTATTCTCACTTAATATATTATTGTAGATATTCGTTTGAAATATGTACTTAAAAATTTATAAACAGTTCCACCAGCAGAACTACTATTTCCAAGTGTATCCAAATTCAATGCTGGTCTTCTAAAACTTTTGGCTTTGGATATTGTACCTCTACGATTTCCACCTGTTGTAGGTGTATTATTTTCAGACATCTACCTTGCTGTGGTGTATCAATGTCAACGTGTAATCTAGTGATGATCCTAGGTAATATTACTTTAAAAACACAAAAACAATAAAACAACTTTTGTGATATTATTATACAAAAAAAATTAAAAAAAAAAAAAAAAAAAAAAAGTTTTATAAATCAGTTTTTTGATGGATATCATCAATTTTATCTTCTCAACGCTGTGATTTGAGGAGGCCTATATTGAAATTTGATTGGTGGCTATTGTCTTTTATAAATTTATTATTGTAATTAAATATGTAGTTATTATTAGAGTTTCTATACTATTTTTTTTTTAAATTTTTATTTTTTGATATGATAGTAGATAAGAGTAATGGGTATTTTGATTTTTATTTTCAAAGAAAACCATTGATAATACAACAAGAGCAACAGATTTTTTTTTTTTTATTGACAGAAATAACCTATAACAGATTATTTTTGTTGTTCTGAGGATGATGAAGATGGAGAGGATGATGAAGAACTACTACCACTACTGGATGTTGTATAAAGTATACCAGAATTTGCAATAGCTTGAACTAATTTCTCAAATGGTAAACTTTGTAAGATTATAGTACCAGGACCAGTAATGGAAGCCAACGCAAAACCTTCACCTGAAAACAAAATATTCTTTACACCTTTATTCCATTCGATATCGTATTGAACTGTAGTTTCAAAAGCCACAATATTACCAGTTGAAACACGAATCTTTTCATTTTCAGCCAAGTGTTTATAGATTACTGACCCACCAGCATGAACAAATACCAACCCCTCACCAGTCAATTGTTGTAAAATGAATCCTTGTCCACCTAGAAACCCAGTTTTAAATTTACTTGCTAATTTTGGTGAGATTTCTATATCATTCTCACCAGCTAGAAATGCATTCTTTTTACAAATGAGTGAACCACCAAATTCTGACATTTTTATTGCTAATATCTTTGAAATGTATGGTGAAGAGAAAGTTATTCTAGCCCTCTCATTAGTGGGATTAACAAACTTTGTTAAAAACAAACCTTGTCCTGTAAACAATCTCTTAAAACTTGACAAAAACCCACCTCTAGCCGTAGTATCCATTTCAATATGTGAACTCATCTCTAATAATGCTCCAGTTTCTGCTGTTATTGATGTACCTGGATTCAAATGTACTTGAACAACTTGTGATTCCAATCCAAATATCTCCCACTTTTTAAATATGTATATTAGACATCAACTATTAAATCTCTATCAATTTACAACTTACATCAAAATTCTTTGTTTGTCCTTTTATAACTTTTTCAATATTTGTAATTGATGGTTGATAACTCGATGATGTTGATGTTTTTTTTAATATATTATTGTTATTAGTTTTGGATACTCCATTGTTGTTGGAAGTAGAAGTTGATTTCGATCTTGATCTTTGATGTTTTGAATCAACAAGTATTGAAGATTTCTTGTTGACATTAACTAATTTTTTTAAATAATTATTTCCAAATACAAAGTTTTGAATAATTAAATTCCTTGTAGAATTTATAAATTCTCTAGATATCATATCTCCAAATGTTTATTTTTCCCACCTGAGAAAAATAATTATAGTTTTCCTCTTATCCACTATTTCAACTATAAAAAAAATAAAATAAAATACAATAACATTGATGTTAAGGGTATAAATAATTGAAACTTACAAAATTCACACACTATAATTTCAAAATGTGTGAAAAAAATTTAGGAGGTGGGTGATTAGGTGTTTATATAAAAATTATTTTTAAAAATAATGTAAAATGATCACTTCATTTTAAAAGCAAAATTCAGCAATAAAACAATGAAATTCATCTGTTTATATGAATAAAAATATATTTTTAGATTTTATTTTGTTTGTTGTTATATAGATTCCAATTAAAGATTTTGTTGAATTCTGAGTTAAACTAAATTTGATTACTCTGGTTCTGTTAAATAAAATATCATATTTAATGAATTTATCAAACCCAAATTTTCAAAGTTTGAACTTCGGGAACAATTTTCTTCAAGTTCTGAACCTATGGTGTTGATATATTTTCCTATCCCAGTTTTTCTTGAAAAACTCATTAAATACAGGATAATTAACTCTTGTGTTCTTAAAGATGTAAATGCTGAAGAGGTACTAATATCTATTTAAATCTTAATTTCAATATCAATTCAAACACCTGGAATTGAAGGAAGCCTTTAAATAAATGATAAAAACTGTATTATAGTCTATCTTTGACCAATTCCATGTGGGACCTAATATTTTTTAAATAATGTAACATAGTAGGAGGATTTGTAAGAACTATACCAATTACATTTCCTATTTTAAAAAAAAAGATTTATTTTAAAAAATATTCTAAAATGGATATAAAAAAACTATTAATAATAATCATTTATATAAACCTCGATTTTTATCAACTACCAGCATATAGTAATAACTATAGCAACTCATATACACCAGTTGGGGTGTGATATCAGTTGGATTTATCATTTAGGATTAAGATTATAGCTCTTTGGCAAAAGATCCTTTAAGATCCCAGAGACCTAATCCACCGTATTTAAGTGGAACGATAGATCTATTTTTGTTGAATTTTGGAATGCATCATTGATTACTGTTGAATTCCTTATTGTAGAATAAGAACCAATTACCAAAAGATTATCATATAAATTTCTTAAAAAATAAAGTCAAATCAAATTTAATTTAAAACAAATAAAGAAGGGATATTTTATTTCAAAAACATGATATCTCTCCCAATAGAGTTTATATGTTTCTTTAATTATAGATCGTGTAGTTCTTTTATCATCTATTATTTTATCAGGAGAAGAAAAAATCCTTTCTACACACCGAAGATTATTTTCTGGCCAAGGGAAAAGATGATTCATTCACCCCATCTAAGGACAACTTTGGAAATGAACAGGTACATATCCTCTGGTGGAATTTAAACTCTTGGTGGTTCTTCGATAAAATGATAGATTTCAAATATTGTCTTTATAGCAGAAGTCTTTGCATCTATTTTTACTAGCTGTAAGAATGAATAGGCTTCTATTTATGATTTTAAAACTATGATTATTTAATTTATTTACTAAAGTATTTATATTAATTGTGAAAAGATTCTAGAATCTTTTGGCTAATATATATATGTGGCATCTTCTAGGAGTTTCTCTAACTTATTCATTTGTTTCTTCTTTATAAATTCTTCCTTTCAATCCATTGGTTTCACCCACAAAGGAAAAATATTTGGGACATGATTTTGAGGGTTTTGATTTTCCCAGAGAAGGTACAGGATTCATATTATTATAATCTTGGGTTTATTGGAGAAAAAGGAAGTTATTAAACTGTTGGGAGTAAAGGGGTTGTTGGAATATTTGGGAAATTAGGAGGAGGGATGGGAGGATCCAAAGACTTGAAATGCTTGCTGGTTAATAATTTGATTTATTATGTTCTGCTGGTAGAGTATATTGGTTCTAGGTACACATTACCACCTCCGCCAGATTCCACCTGCTGTAATCCATTCTCCATCTTGGCTTGCTGTACATCCAATCAGTTATTTTGAGAATGGGGATTATATGAATTTACTTCAACAACATATTATGTGGTGGTTGTACACTTTTATGGTTATTGCAATGAAGGGAGGTATAACCACTACGCAAAAGGGATTAATCTGATACTAGGTATCATCCTCCTATGCCTATTCTCCTTATCATAAGACCTTCTAGTTTCTTTCACTTTCATTATAATCCAGAGAGTCAATCTCTTATACCAAATTTAATATAACCAAGGAATTGACTATCAAAAACAATTAATCACCACACTCACTTGTGCTCTTTCCAATATCCAAAAAGACTGCTTCTTAGCTTGAATAAATATAAACCCAAAGTACAATCTAAACCACTCAAAAGAGGTAGGTCACCTACTCTCTTACAAAAACTTCTTTTCATTTAAAGATACCCTTATTTTCTAAATCAATTACAAAAAACTCACCACCTGTACACTAAATACAAAAAAGATCTTTCCAAACAACTACCAACCCTAGTAATTGAGAAGGGGTGAGGGCAAGGATTATAGAACTTAAAACACCATTTCAACTGTTCCAAACTACTTTTAATATTACTATTATTAATGAACAGTTAATATTACTATTATTAATGAAAGATTATCTTTTTTTTTTTTAAAACTTTAATTATACTGAGAAGGCTCACCAAACCAAAATCAGTTGAGTTTATTTATAAAATACAATTTTGTATGTTTTGTTGAATTTGAGTATAGAGAAATTGATTTTGTCTAGATCCCTGTTAACAAATTGGAGCTGCAGGATTTTGTCTTTAAGGAGTTCTTTTCTAGGTGGATTATATTTAGGATTTGGTTTAGGGTAGGTATTTTGATTAAATTGGATGTATCCGTGTATGAGAATGATGTCCATTTGTTCCAGATTGTTTTGAAGGTGATGGCGATTATGTTGATTAAAATTATGTGGTATTTACTATTGTAGATGTTGAGAATTGGAGTAGGAGTCCATTCAACATCTTCGAGTTGGAAATATTTGATTGTGTTTTTGAATTGATGAATGTATTCAGTGGTGGTTGTTAGGCATTCAAAAAGATGTGGGTGGAGATAGATTCAGAGACTGTGTTGCACAAGGTGGGCACTTTTTGTTGGAGATGTTGTGGTGGTTTGGATCCTTAACTGTGCTGATTGTTAGGAGTAGTTTGGTACTGTTGAAATGGTATTTTTTTTCCATTTTTAGTTGGGAAGGGGTGAGGGGTAGGATTATAGATGGAGGGGGTTTGTTTGGAACTATTTGTAGAAGAGGAATAAATTCACCTTCCTTGGGTTGGTAAATATTGGTTTGAGGTTGTTTGGATAGGTCTTTTTTGTATTTGATGTATAGATACAGATGGTAGTAGTGTTGTGTGGTAAATTTTTTGTAGTTGATTTGGATTAGGGTATTGATTTTTTTATCTAATGAAAGTTTTTTTAAAGTAGAAAAGGATGCAAATATTTCAAAAAGCTTTTGAAATATCCAAATTCAAAATGAATACAATAACCAATACTGTTGTCTAAGACAGTGGTAATTTTAAGTATTGTTAAATTAAAATAATTTAGTTGAGGTAAGAAGCAAAAATACCAATAGATAATAAAATGAAAATAACAATAATAAGGCTACATCAGTTTTACAAACTGTTCTATAAATGTTATTAAATAAAATAGATACAAATACAATAATTGTTAGAACAATTAAATTTATTATTGAGATCATAATGAATTCTTCAAATTTGAATTATATTAATTTACAAAGACTAAAAAAGCCTATTAAGTGTATGTAAAGTATATAATAAAACCATAAAAGGATGGACTTTATTGAAAAAAATGTCACATTTTCAGCCACTTAATTGAAATCTTTATATCAGTATTTAAAAAAAAAATACTATATATTAAATTTTTTATATATATATTAACATCAAATCATATATATTAGCTCAAAAGTTATACTTATAAATTTAAATTGAAAACTTTCAAAATGAATATTAAATAGTAAAATTACAAAATAAAATAGCAGTGAAAGAGTTTTGTGACAGTTCAGAACATAGTACTGGTATTCAAAGTACAAGAAAACTATTCACTCTTAATTTACCTGATTCTATATAAAATGACATTAGTATAACTATTGATCTTACTAAACAAAAGACATCTATAAATGTCTTGTTGTATATATGAGTAATTGATTTATAACTTTTATAGATATTAATATTGGCAAAAAATTGAAAAATTATGAAAAAATTATAATATTAGAAATTTCTTTTTTTTTTAGTGTTGTTATTTTTCAATTTTATATTTATGTAAATATATGGAACCAAATAATAATAATATTAATAACAATGAAAAAGGGTATATTATCGCAATTGATGTTGGTACAACCAATATAAGATCTATTATATTTGATTCTGCGTTGAATATAGTTAGTAAATCAACACAACAAATTCCATTGATAACCAATGAGAATAAACCTGGATATATAGAACAAGATCCCATTCAATTATGGGAAGCATGTAAAATAGTAGTTAAAGAATCAATAGCGAATTCACCAGCATCAGGAGATAAAATTACACTTATAAAGTCAATAGGAATTACCAATCAGAGGTCAACATTTCTTACATGGAGAAGAGATAACGGTAAACCATTACATAATCTCATCACCTGGCAAGACAGTCGTTCTTCTGAGATTTGTAAGAATGCAAACAACAGTGTAGCACTAAAAGGTATACATGGTGCAACTAAATTTGCACATTTATTCACAGGTAAACCTAGATTTTTAGCAGCCAGTAATATTGAATTCTCTACTGCACATTCTAGTACACGTCTGGCATGGGTACTTGAAAATCTACCAGAGGCAAAACAAGCCGCTAAAGAAGGTCAAATGTTATTTGGTACCATTGACACATGGTTATTGTGGAATCTAACAGGTGGAAAACAACATGCCACCGATTATTCAAATATATCAGCTACTGGTTTATATGACCCTTTTGAGATGGTATACAATAGTGTAGTATTTTATCTATTTAATATACCTTATAATATTATGCCAAAAGTTTATGATACCTCTTATCACTATGGTAATACTATAGAGGAACTCTTTGGTATTGAGATTCCAATTAATGCATTAGCAGGCGACCAACAAAGTGCAATGTTTGGTGAATGTTGTTTTCAAGAGGGTGATACTAAATTCACTATTGGTACTGGTTGTTTTGTAGATATAAATACAGGCTCACAAGCTAGAGCCTCTTCATTTGGAATGTATCCAATCATTGGTTGGAAAATTGGTTCGGAGATTAACTATCTAATGGAAGGTAAAGGTATGGCGGCTGGTACTGTAGTCGACTGGGCTCAGAGTTTTGGTATGTTTAATGACCCTTGGGAAACTTCTGAAATGGCTAATAGCGTTCCACACTCTCAAGGTGTGGTATTTGTACCAGCTCTCACAGGTTTGGCACCACCTCAAAATGATTCTCTAGCTAGAGGTCTAATCATTGGTCTCACACCTTCTACTAAACGTGAACATGTTGTCAGAGCTCTATTGGAATCCTTTGGATTCCGTTGTAAAGAATTAGTTGACGGTATTGTCTCCGATGGATACACCAAAATCAAAAAGATTGTAGCTGATGGTGGTGTCTGTCAAAATGATTTTGTAATGCAATTCATTTCGGATATTTGCGGTTTCAAAGTGGACAGAGCTGCTCATCCTGAAATGACAGCTGCAGGTGTTTGTATGCTTTCAGGTCTCAATATAGGTTTTTGGAAATCTAAAGATGAGCTTGTACAACTAAGACAAAGCTCAAAAATTTTTGAATGTAAAATGTCAAAAGACCAAAGAAAATTACTCTTTAAGAGATGGCAGCGAGCTGTAAAAAGATGTCAAAATTGGGCATCCGATCAAAATGAATTTGAGGATTATGATGGTGATACCTATACCAACAGTTACAATAGTCTTAATGAAAAATAAATTAATAATAATTTTATTATTTTTTTTTTCCTTCTTGTAAAACATATTATATAACCCAGTTTCTCTTTTATTAGAATGAGTAAATCAATTAAATGTTTATTATTTGCCAAATTAAAAGAAATATTTGATAACAATAGTGAAATTACTATCACTCTACCAATTGATAAATGTACAACTTTAAATTTATTAAATGAAATAAAATCTCTTTATCCGAAATCCATTTATGTATGTGTAACTATGAGAAAAACTAGTTGTACATTTAGTTATTAATGCATGTTATAGATTATAAATATTTCATTAGTAGCTATCAACTGTGAATATATTGAAAAAGATAAAGATGTAATCATTAATGAAAATGATGAAGTTGCAATCATACCACCAGTCTCAGGAGGTTAAATAAAAAAAATAACACATATAACACTCAATTTACCAAAGAAAAAAAAAAGACTCTATTTGGTGTATATAGGGTTTATGAAATTTAATACAATTGTTGTTTAATTATAGTGCTCGATTGTTTTGCAATGAATGTTATATGTGAGTGTGTTAGAGGGGTAGGGAGAGTTAATAGTTGAGTAATATGTTTTGTTCTAATTTAATATTAATGAATCTTTTGTTTTAAAATCCACCACGTAAAGCTAAAACTAAATGGAGAACTGATCCACCTTCAATAGAATAATCTTGAGCAGTCTTTTCATCAACCCTAAATTTGAAAATATGATATTAATATAAGATTGCATGTGTAAATGTCAAATCTATTCATTATTATAATACAAACATTTGTTTACCACCAAAAATAAGTCTTTGTTGTGAGGGTGGGATACCTTCTTTCTCTTCTACTCTTTCTTTGATTCTTTGAATCTGTAAAAATGTTAGTTTATCTAATTCATCCATTTTATTGCAGATATAAACAACATACTTTATCAGTTACTTCGATATCAATTTCAATTTCTTTACCAGTTAAAGTCTTTACTTTGATCAACATTTTGTTTAATATATTTTGTGAAGTAGATGAATAAAAATAAAAAAAAAAAAAAAAAAATGTATTTCAAAATGGGCTGAAAAATCTTAGGAAAAAAAAATAATGAATTTTATTACTATTTTTTAGAATAATCTCTTTGTCCAAATATACTACTACCAACCCTAACATTAGTACTACCAAATTTAATCTAAAGATATTATTAGTATATTTTGTTGTAGTATACATATTTTCAAAGATATTGAATATACATACAGCTTCTTCAAAATCATGACTCATTCCCATTGACAATTCAATTTTATCAGGAGGTATATTCAAATTTTGAGATAAATTTAATTTACAAGATTGTAATGATTTAAAATCAGGTTGATCAGCAGAAGCATTTGGACTACCAATAGTCATTAAACCTTTAAACTTTAGATATGGTGAATTTTTATCTAGTAGATATTTAACTAATTCTAATGAATCTTTTGGTTCACATCCTGATTTTGAATCCTCACCACTAGTATTCACTTGAATCATTACATTTAGTGGTTTTGTCAATCTGAGTTGCTTACCTTGTTCATCTAATGAATCCAATGATTTTACAAATTTATCTATAATCTCTTTTCTGTCAATTGTCTCAACTGAATAGAGATTCTTTACATTACTTATTAATTTAACTTTATTTGATTGAATACTACCAATAAAATGCCATTGAATATCTGTAAGTTCTGTTAACTAAAAATTGGTATCAATTTTAGTATTATTTAATACTTTCAAATAATTTATACACTATACAATACCTCATTTGATTTTGTAACTAATTCTTGTATCTATAAATTCAAATATTATAATTATAAATTGTTAATATTAAAGTTATGAAAATGCAAATATTATAATAATGAATATTAGAGTACCAACATAATTTTCACCGAAATCTCTTTGACCATTTTCATAAAGTACCTTTATCATTTCTATAGGTTTTGTTTTACTAACAGCTACTAATCTAACTGGTTTAGTTTCTCTAGCATTATCAACTTTTAATTGAATTGATTTGTAATTTTCAATCAACTCATTTACATTGAATAATGATTCATTGTTATTATTTGATAATGTATCTGTCATTTTTAAATTTAATTTGTAATTTGAAATTGTTGAATAGTTACTTGAAAATATCTTCAATGTTGGTTGAAATAGTTTCATGTAACAATCTCCTCAGAATATTTAATGGGAATTACAAATAAAAAAAAAAATTTTACTAAGTTTATTGTTAGAGGTGTATCTCTAAAAACAATAGTTTTACAAAAAACATAAGACAAATGAGCTATGTACCTATAATTAGTGATTTTATAATTAAACTATCAGATAAGACTTATAAAAGACATGAAGGAAAAATAGGACAATACTACACAACAGAAGAGGTATCACTACACAATAAAAAAGATGACTTTTGGTGTATAGTGCACAGTAAAGTTTATGATCTTACAGACTATCTTTTAATGCATCCTGGTGGTGCTGCTTTACTATTTAAACAAGGAGGTAAAGATGCAACTCAGGATTTTGAAGGAATGTTTCATTCTAGAAATGCCAAAGCAATCTTGGAAAAGTTTTATATTGGTAAATTGATTTCAAATTCTCAATTATCATTTTTAATTCAAAATAATAATAGTATTAGTATTAGTAATAATAAAAGTAATAATAGTAAAATGAATACCAACTTATTAACACCATTCAAAATACCAGTAAATATAAATAACCCTATGAAACAAATATTGAAACAACAACAACCAAATCAAGTAATTATAACCACAGCAACAAAAACACCTATACAACAAGATGATTCATCAAATATACCGATTAGTAAAATATATAAAGTTAAATTATTAGAAAAAGAAATTATTTCACAGAATAGTTATTGCCTTTGGATTAGTATTCCAGAGAGTTTAGAAGTTTTAAATTGGGTAAAACCATTAACACATGTATCTTTAAGTACTGAAGATGAATTAATGTCTGTCGATAATAATAATATATCATCACCAACATTTAGAAGTTATACACCAATAGATCAGAGTAATGAAATTAGAGCACTACAATTTCTAATCAAATCCTATGAAAATGGAATGATTTCAAAGAAACTTTGTCTTTTGGAACAAGGTGACACTATATTATTGAGAGGTCCCATAAAGACTGGAAATAGTTCATTTAAATTAGATAGTATTCTAGAAGAACAACAACAACAGTCACAAGTAGAGCAATATCTACTAATGATTGCAGGTGGTAGTGGTATAACACCAATGTTACAAACTATCATTAATATTCTAGAAAAACAACCAATTTCATCTACAAGTTCACTACAAAATCTAAAGATTTTATTATTGTATTCCAATAGTAGAGAAATAGATATCATCTACAAAAATGAGATTATATCAATACAAAATCGATTTCCAAGTAGATTTATTTGTCAATTTATTCTAACTAAACAAGAACAAACTCAGATTAATATAGTTACACCAACAACGTTGGATAAAACTAGATCAACTCAATTAACAACTATACCCTATCAATATGGTAGAATTACAAAAGAAACACTAACACAAATACTTGAAGGAATTCCAATTGTAAAAATTAAAGAGACATTAGTTTGTGGTCCATTTGATTTTAATTCAAATATATCCAATCAACTATTACAAATTGGTATTAAATGCATTACTTTAGAATAAATACTTAAAAAACACCCACACAACACAGTCGAGTGTGTGAATTTAACAAATTAAATCAATTTATTTTCATCATAGAGTGTTCTTAAGAGTGCATCAGTTGCAGCATTCTTTTTAGATTGATGTAGAGTCTTACCAAAACCATATCCTAAAATTTTATAATTTTTCTCAGTTGAATCCTTTTCTGGACTACTGTCATAGTAGAGCGCATGTAGATACAATGATTTACTAGTGCCTCTACCAAGCTCTTTAATCAAATGAAAATTTGAAGGATTCTTTGAATGTTGGAACAATAGTGTTTGTATTCTGCCAAAATGATCAATATCCTGTGTAGTCTCTAGAATTAAAGTTGAAAACCATGATGGAATTGAATGTTCAGGTACAACCACATCAATCTGATTTTTGAATTGATAATATAAATGCTTTTGTTCTACCTGTTCAATTCTAAAACTTTTTTGACTTTCTAATGTTTGGTTTATTATTTTTAAATTATTATTACTAATACTACTATTATTAATTTCCTCTTGCTGCTGTTGTTGTTGTTGTTGTTGTTGTTGTTGTTCTTCTTGATTTTGTTTATATTGATCTTGTTCAGTTATATAATATGGTTTTGATAATTTATAAATCTCCTTAAATTCATCAGGAGATAGGGTATTTAGATATTGTAAAAATAGTGGCATAATCTTTTCTTTAATTTCATTTTCGCCTTGATCTATATATAATGATCCAATAAATGACATAAATGTCATTTTATATAGTTTTTGATATTTAAATGTTGGTAATCTAGACTGTAATGTATATCAATCAAATTTATATTAATATTTAGATTATAAATGATTTATAATATTGTGAATAAGTACTTACTTCTAATTTTTTAATATAATGGTGTAGTCTAAAATGTTGTAAAGTATTTGAAATTACAACAGATGATGATATAAATTTTACAAAATTAATCAAATAGAGATCAGACATGTTTGGAAATCTCTCAAAGAGATATCTACTGAGAATCAGTTGAAAGACTTTAAATCCAATATTGGAATTCTCTGCTGTGATGTATGTTTTATTCTCTGATACAATGACACTGGGTGAAAATGATTTTGATAAGAGATCATTTCTTTTGAATTCCAGTCCACTGAATGTCTCTTTAACCATCTGAACTAAATCCTTATTGGTTATGACATTGGGTATATCCTTTTTTGGTTTTGGTTGTACTATTGTGTTAGTTCCATAGTTTCGAATGTGTTCTAATAGAAATACATTGGAATTACGAATACTAGAGTTTTTCGATATGAAATTTAAAGATTGTTTTATAACATTAAAATTCATATCTCTATTAGATAGCTGAAAAAACGAATGAAAATTTTTAATAATAATTAGTTTTTTTTTTTTCACAAATCATTCGTCTTCCACATTTACATTTTCTTAATTAAACAAAAGATGTCAATGAATAGTAATAATAAATTGACATTATTTATTTATAGAACTATTTTAAGACAATGTGAATTCTTTGATAAGAATCCTGGATATAAACATTACTTTAAAACACCTAAACCTCTACAAGGAAAATTACCAACTTATTATACACCATCCATACCATTTACACAAACCTTTAAAGCAGTCTTTAGAGAGATTAATAATGAATCTAAAAATTATATAGATGTACATTTCAAAACCAGTTTTATAAAATTCATTCAAATTTATACTAATATCTTAACAATTGTATACAGAGTGCCACACCACTGCATAGTTTAGGTTTTAATATTATAAAAAATTTAAATTTAGCAACTACATTTATGATAAAGTCATCAAATACTGAAGATGAAATTAGATCTTTAAAACAACTAGTCACTGAGAATAAAGGTGGAACATCTTTAGCTGCATATCAATTTTCAAAATTTCTACAAAAACAACAAAAACAAATGAATGAAGCAGTAAATATAAATAGTAATAATAATAATAATAATAATAATAATAATAAAAGTTTAGAAGAAACAGTAGTAGATAGTAAAAACACTATTGGAAAGAAAAATAAAAAGACAAACACAAGAAAAAAAAAAGTGGAGAGTGAGAATGATTTTCAAGTAATAGATATTAAAAAAGAGAATATAAAACCGGGAACATTGTTAATTAGTCATCCATCGAACGACTTTTTTTACAAAATCTATAGTTTTGATTACTCATGTTATTGGAGATAGTCATTATGGATATGTAATCAACCAAGCCATTCCAACGATCCCAACGATTGCATACATTCAAGATCACTTGAAAAACTCAAATATAAAAATGCCTAATAATCATAAATATTCTAGAAATCTAATGAAACATTTTAAAACATCTCTGAATAGACCACTTCAGCATTGGTCTAGAGTGAACTGGTACTATGGAGGTACAGAAAGTATTCAGTCACAAGAAACATTTTGTAAAGGGGTTGACGGTCTTGAAATTGTACAGGTACTTCACCCATTTAAAAAAATTCCAGGAAGTAAGAAACTTCTCAAAGATGTCTATATTGGAGGTAAATTTAAAGATCTCTCTGAAAGACTCTCAAAAAAAGAAATTGATGAAAGTCAAATACTAATGCTAATGGGTTGCACTGTTTGGAATAATGGTCAATTGCAAAAGGAATTGGAACAAGGTCATTGGTACTTGGCAAAAACTTCTAAAAATATACTATTAAATCCTGCAAAAGATGATACGATGTGGTATGATGCTTTAAAATCAATTGGTGGAGATCAAAGTGAACTAACAAAATAAACATAATGTAAATCATCAATTTTATTTGAATTTCAATTCCCCATAAAATTCTTAATTGAACCATTTCTGTATTTTTTGATAAACATAACAGCCCGCCTTTTTTTTTTTTTTAATTGACAACGTTCAAAAAAACAAAATAGTTTAAAACTTTTCATAATTATATAAACAAATTTGTTATTATAAAGGATTTATAAATATTTGAAATATTTTGTTCTAATCATTTAAATATCTTTTTATCTACTTTTTAAAGATGGCTAAAAATAATAATAATAATAATAATAGCAAAAAAGTAAATAGTAGTGGAAGAATATCAAATAGTGGATTAGAAGTGATTTCACAGATTGGCATTCAAGATATATCACAAAATATAATAAATTCAATATGGAGAGGAGAACAGTTAGCTGATATTGATAAAGAGACAATGAATACTCTGACCAATCAGATTTCATATGAAAATCTTCAATCACTGTTAACAGAGTTACAAAAGATTCCAATTGAACCACTTTTAACTATCATGTTAGGAGATACTAAACCAACTCAACCTCCTCCACCTCCAAAGAAAACTGCAACTAGAAAATCAGCAGCACAGAAAAAGAAACTCAATAAAAAGAAAAAAGAGGAAGAGAATGAAGATGAAGAAATGGTAGATGAAAAAGAAAATGACATTGAGAAGGTAGAGGAATTAGATGCATTTATTTATCAACAAGATTCCAATAAATTCAGTGAATTTATACAAGAATCCAATATATCAATACAAGGAATGGTGGTATTTTTTTACTGGCTCATTGAACATGGAAATACCAATCACCACCATACCAGTCAAAAATCAATTTTGGAATATAAATTTACAGCATCTTCAATCTATTTACAAATGGTTGTATTGCTTAGAAAGGCTTTTCATCCATTTGCATATCGATCCATTATGAAACTTTTTAGTAAAAAACAATTACCATCTCAACAAAATAGTAAAACCAATAATAATAATAATAATAATAATAATAATAATGTAAATAAAAGAAAAACAGAAGAAATATCAGAAGATGAAGAAGATGAAGAAGATGGTATGGAAGTAGATAACAATAAGAAACCAGATATTGACAATTTAGAAAGATTTTGGATTAGTCAACTAATGAAATTATTAAAAGATTTTAAATGGATGTTGGAAAGATTCTCATTGTCAGCATTCTTTGAATCCTATCTTGATACTGTAGAAGGTATCATAGGTCTCTCTAGATCACATAATTTACCAAAGAAACCAAAAATCAAAGGAAAGAATTCATTTAGTTTGACACCAGAAGAAACTAAATTAATTCAAATGAGTTTAGATATAATGTCTCTGTTGATCTCTGAAAAGAATATCCATGGAAATTATGAGGTATTGGTACCACCTGTTTTGAAGGATCTCATACCAACTCTAACATTAAATCCTGGAAATGGACCATTACCAAGTGTACTCCCAAAATCTTTATTATACGATCGTGATAATTCCATTCAATTTATAAAGAATGAAATTGTACCCAATGTTGAATCTCATGATCAAATTATAGTTTTACTCCAACATATTTGTGTGAGAGTACCTGAGCGTGCTGAATATAGATCACAATCTGTCGATGCCATCACAAGAATTCTCTTATCTCTTCCAAATGAAGTTCAACACAAATTCATTTCCCAATTTTTTTGTAACATTTTCAAAAAATATTAAAGTAGGTAATATTTGAAAGATAATAATATATTGAAGAAAAAATTACTAATATAATTTATAGAGTAACTTTAGATTGTTTTCAGTTGAAATCTCACTTTCATTATTGCAAACTGAAGAGGTATTGAAAAGTGATGAAGTAACACCAAAGTTATTGAGTATATTAGTACAGAGATCATCAGATAAGATTTCTACAGTTAGATCTAAATCATTGTCATGTTTATCTCATTTGTTGTCTAATGAATTATCATTACCTCATTTGAAGAAACACTTGAAACAAGTATTCCATTTAGATCAACAACTTAAAGTAAAGTCATCTACTAATGGAAATGATGATGGTGATGATATGGATAGTTCTGATGAGGAAAATGAAAAACCAACATTTATATCATTCCTAATGAAGAGATCTCAAGATGAAAAATCATTGGTTAGAAAATCAGCTTTACAAGTTTTGGAAGTTATAGCATCTCAGAACCCTACTGGGGTAAAGAGAGATATATTAGATATTTTAATGAAAAGGACATCAGATTCATCACCACTCATTAGAAAACAAGTTATATCAACACTTACTACACTGTTGAAGAATTATCCAACTAATAGTAATGTTATAGACTACTGGAGAAAAGTAGTGTTACCTTTGATTACTGATGCTGAACAAACTGTTGTTGAGAAATCTTTAGAATCTATAAACGATATAATCTTTAACCAAATTTTAACAACTAAAGCCAATAACAGCAATAACAGTTCAACAAACATTTGGATAATTTTACATGATATCTCTATAGATATGACACCTTATCTTGGTAGAGTGTGTTATCTAATGTCTCAAAAGAAGATGATTACACCACAGATTATCAAAGCCATTCAGAAGGCTATTGTAGAATTTGATTCTGATCAAGTTGCATATGGTTGTTGGAATCTCTTGTCACTCATTGCCTATAATTGTCCAGATAAAATTGACCAAAACCTTATTATCTCCAGTTGGAATAAATTCAAAGATTCCAAATCATTCCAATCAGCTAGTGAAGCAGAGAGAGTAAAAATGTTATCATTACTCTTAAATGTACTAAAAGTGATGGAAGGTATTTGCGATATATTACCACTTGAAAGTGCAAAATCAATATTTCAAGAGATTTATCTTAAAGTTAAACGTTTTACATCACCATCATCACTGACACAGGTTTATATTAATATTCTGTATAAACTTACCAATACCATTCACTCTGGTAAGGCACAGAATAAATCTGATCAAAAACTGGTAGTTGATCAGGCTATTGAAGAATGGTCAAAGACTTTACTAAATATATGTGATCAACAATTGGGTTTGTTTATCATGCCTGATAAGAGACAGCCACAAGCACCAGCACCTTCTGAAGATATGATAGTTCAGTATTTGTTTACTATTGGTGAACTCATTCAGATTCCACAAGTTAAATTACCATCTCGTCTAAAGACTATAGTACAAGCACTAATCAGTCCATCTTTAGGATTTGCAAAAGACCAAGAGGATAAAGTGGTAGAACAAAAGATATCTGTACCTGTTCGAGCCTATGCTTTTATAACTCTTGGTAAACTATGTCTTGGTGATGATAAATTAGCTAAACGGTGTATTGCAACATTTGCAAAAGAATTGGAAATCTCAGATTCAGAGGTCATTAGAAATAATGTTATGGTTGTAATGTGTGATCTCTGTATTCGTTATACTCAATTGGTTGATAACTATATTCCAAATATTGCAATGTGTCTCAGAGATCCATCTGAATTAGTTAGAAAACAAACATTGATTTCACTGACAAGACTCTTACAAGAAGACTATGTAAAATGGAAAGGATCACTATTTTTCAGATTTGTTGAATCACTTGTAGATCCATCTCCTATAGTTAGTGAATTCTCACACTATTGTCTATTAAATGTTATTCAATTGAAATATGGTGGTGGTGGAATTCAAAAGGATTCAAATACCAACAACAATAATAACAATAACGGTGGTTCTGCAATTGGTAATATATTCTATACACATTTCCTTGAAACTATATTTGTACTCAATGACTGTAAAGCACATTCACAATTTAACCAATCTGTTAATAATATGGTTTTCAATCTCAATAAGCATAACAGTACTGCCAAAAATGAAAAATTCTCTCTCAAAGGTGAACAAAACCATGAAAAAAGAATGAAAATCTATGAGATATTCCTTCAGAATATGGATGATGCTCATAAATTCCAAGTTATGGCTAAACTTTGTATGGATATTCTCTCGGAGATTGTTGATGAAAAATTACCATTACAAGAGTGTCACCATGTACTATATGATACTTTATCTATTTTGGCATGTCAAGATATCAAATTGAATGCCATGAGTAAGAAGATGCAAGAGGAGGAAGATGATGAAAGTCAAGAAGCAGTTGCCAAGGTGAAAGCAGCTGAAGGTAAACTGCTCTCTAGAATTGTAAAAAAATCAGTCATGGAAAATATTGTACCAATTATCATAGAACTTAAACATCTTTTGGAATCCAAGAGATCACCACTTCTCAGAAAAATTATAATCTATCTTCAGGTACTCAATAAGGATTTCAAAGAGGAGCTCACTGAGATTATGGCAGGTAACAAAGAGTTGGCTAAAGAAATTGAATATGATCTAAAGAGCTACAATAAGAAATCACTACAAAGTCCAATGAAAAAGAGAGTTTCTCTTATGCCAGAACTCTTAACTCCACATAATACCGCTGCCAATAACAAAGTTGATCAAACTCCAAATGCAGCAAATATTGCTAATTTTGTTGTACCTTCAGTTAGAACACCTGCTAGAAAGAGTATTGGTGGTGCTATCAATGTCTCTGTTGCTAAAAGTCCTCCTATTAAACCATTTGGATCATTGTCTAGTAAAATATCAATTACACCTAGTAAACTTCCACAACAACAATCACCATTTACAGAGTTACTTTTGAAATCACGAAATATGGATAACGATATTGATAACGATAGTATTAATAATTCAATTATAAATTCAACACCAATGAAATTGAATAGTAAAACACCATTACGTTCTGCAATGAGACATAGTATTGGTGGTGCCATAGATCATCGTCCATCACCAACTGTAAAAAGTATAAAATTCAATTTGACCCTTGATGACAACTCACCATCTAAAGTAAATTCTCCAAAACCCAAATGGAATGTAAATTTACCTGGTGAGACTGATCCAATCAATGATTTTACAAATAATAGCGATAATGATGATGATGATGATAATGTTGATGAAGAGGATATGAGAATTAACAAGAAATCAAATCAACATAAGAAATCAAAATTACTGCATGACAACACCGTTATTGACAATGAAGATGACAAAGAAAATGAAATGCATGTAGATAATCATGTAAACAAGAAAGTTAGAACTCTGAGACCCTCTACACCATTAACAAAACTCTCAAAATCAAATAAACAATCTAAATAAATGTTAACATATTCATAATCACTGACAAAATAATTAAATAAACAAGAAACACCATTTTTCAAATGATTATTGGGTTTCTCTAATCGCAAAATTTCATGCAAACTTATAATTTTAATTTTCAAAAAAAAAATTTATTATTTAGGTAAAAACAAAAATCCCACACTTAATATTAATATTAAAACAGCATGGTTATTTAACTAATTGAAAACTACGTAGTGAGGTGTTAGTTACTACATAAACTCAATTAATGTAAACATGTAATTAATTCAATTCAAAATATTATCAAAAAAATTATACACACAACATCAAGAAATGGGATCAAAAATCTATTACTTCTACCCAAATATTATCGATTATTTTAGGATAATATTTGTTGTATTAGCATTTATAAACTCTTTAAACCATATCAAATTCTTTATCTACTATTCCATTTCAGCACTATTGGATATGGCAGATGGTCATGCAGCTCGTTATTTTAATCAATGTAGGTTAAATTAAACATCTTCTGTCACTGAAATTAAAATATAGAATTAACATATTGATATTATATAATAGGTTCGCAATTAGGTGGAATGTTAGATATGTTAACTGATAGAGCATCAACAGTTGCATTAATGATTTTACTATCCAATTTCTATTCAGATTATTTGTATTGGTTTATGGGTTTGATTGTATTGGATATTGTATCACATTTTGCTAGAATATCTGCAAATCTAATGACAGGTAAACTCAGTCATAAAATGACTGAGTCTAAACACCATTGGTTATTAAATATCTACTATGAAAACAAATATTTTCTAGCATTGTTATGTGGAATGAATGAAGGTTTCTTTTTATTCACTTATCTATCACATTTCATTCAACTACCAATTATATCATTTGTTCAATGGTATATACTATTCCCAGGTTCATTTTTAAAACAGAGTATTTCAGTTTTACAATTCTATCAATCACTTCAAGACATTGTGGATTTTGATGAAAGTAAAATGAAAAGTATTAATTAATTTTAGTAAATAATGTATATATAGAAATTTGTGTGTGGTTTATTGGTACAACTATAGTTTATTTAAATAAAATAATGATATTATTATAATGTAGATTTTTTAAAAGGTGCAATTTCAACAATACCACCACTTAGAACAGTTTCATTTCTTTCTTTTACGATGGCTATAAAATGAACTAGAGTTGGATTAATAAGCCACATTTGAGTTATAATAGTCTCACCAGGGAATACAGGTTTAGAGAATCTAACTTGAACTGATTTAAATTGATCAGAATTATTATTACAAAAATGTTCTAGAACAGCTTTACTTGCAATACCTAAACTACATAAACCATGAAGAATAGGTTTACTGAAATTACCTTGTTTAGCCATTTCAGGATCAGCATGCAATGGATTTAAATCCCCACTTGATAAACGATAGATAAGAGCTTGATCTTCAGTAGTAGTAAATGAGGATTGTGCATCACAAGATCTCTTTGGAATTACAAATGGTTTTTCTTTAGGTCCTTTATCACCACCAAAACCACCAATACCTCTAATAAAAAGTGATATCTTATTAGAGAATATCAATTGACCATTCTGATCAGAGGTATCAGCTTGAACTACTAGTAATACACCTTTTACTTTATCATAAAGACCTGAAACCTTTGAAGTTGTAGTAAGTTTACCACTGGTTGGTATCTTATTTTTAACCTCTAGATGATGTTCACCGTGTAGTAACATCATTGGGTTGTATTCAAGCCCATCAATACCATCAATAACTTGCAATAGAATAGGATAAGGGAATATCACACCAATAGTTGGTAATGCTTGAAATTCACTTGATTGTTCATATACAAATTTTAATTCTTTATGTCCTGCCCCAACACTTAATGAATATAATGATACATCTTTCTCTGTAAGGTAATATTCAGTATTGGTGAATTTATGAGCTAAACATTTCTCGACATTAACTTTTGACATAATTGCGCTACAAATAAATTTTTAAAAAAAAACTAAGTCTTTTCCCTTAAAACGATTATTCAAAATAATTAACAACTACCCTTAGTTTTCAATAGTCAATTGAAAGATCAGAAATTGAAGTTGTTTATTACAAATTTCAACCAATTCGGGATAATTTAATAAAAAATAAAATTGTTTGAAACAACTCTGACTTTGGTACTATATCTACATAATGAAATTCATTTGTTGGCAGATATCAGTCCAGGATAATATATTACTAATACTGAATAAATAATTTTTTTGGAGAGTCAATCTACAATACCAATTGATTACAATCAAGGAATCTCATCACTTACTTCTGCGTTATCCAATATGCAAAAAGACTGCCTCTTAGCTTGGATAAAATTAAATCCAAACTAAAAATTAAACCCATACCCTGATCCTACCTAAAATCATTCAAAAGAGGTAGGTCACCAACAAAAAGCCTACCTCCTTTAGTTAATTTGGAAGATATGGTTGTCATTAATTGAAAAGAAGTTTTTGTAGAGCCCTCAGTATAATTTATAAAAAATTTTTTCCAATAGATAGCCAAGAATAGTTTTTGTAAGAAAGAAGAGGTTTCTATTTATTATTTTAAACGATAATTATTTAATTTATTTACTAAAGTATTTATATTAATTGTGTAAAGATTCTAGAGCCTTCTAGCATCTTTTGGCTAATATATATGTAAGAAAGGGAGATGTATAACCACTACGCAAAAGGGACTAATCGGATACTAGGTATCATCCTCTTATGCCTCTTCTCCTTATCATAAGACCTTCTGGTATCTTTCATTACAAGAACTAAGGATTTTATATATAGTTAAATTAAAGAAATATAACTGTACTATATTTAACTATATTGAAGTCTTTGCATCAATTTTTACTAAAAAGCCTAAATGTTTTAATTCCTATTTATCATATACGCAAGAAAATACTTAAAAAGCGTTTTTTAAGAATGGGAGGAGTATAACCACTACGAAAAAGGGATTAATCGGATACTAGGTATCATCCTCTTATGCCTCTTCTCCTTATCATCAGACCTTCTGGTTTCTTTCACTTTCATTACAGGTTTGGTAAACTATTTATCATTGGAAAAAACTAAATAAGAATAAAAAAAAAAATATGTTAATTTTGTTAATATACTATACTTTTTGTACATTTGTGTTTTTAGTAAAAATTGATGCAAAGACTTAGGTTCTATTAGATATTGATGTCTTATATATAGTATAGATCTAAAATAAATTCAAATACATCATTACTATAATATTTATTGTATTTTTGAAAATTAAATGAAAGAATTACAATTAAATTAAAGTCATTGGTATAATGGTTTCATTAATTAATTGAATACACCCAATAAATTTGAATTTTCTTTTTAACTATAATATCTATTATACTAATCTTTTATTTATTTGATAAAACATTGTAAAACCTGGGTTTGTTGTCATAACATTACACCTATCTAATAATATGGATAGTTGGGCTTTTTTTTGCAACCATTGATACTGAATTTGTTGTTCATGTTGATATTGAATAATTTGTAGTTGAAGTATTTCTATAGATATTCGAATTCGATAAATATCGATATAGATTCTATTTCGATACATACGAATTTCAAACAACAACATATTCACTCACCTATAATATAACTTAAAAAGAAGTTACTTAAAGACAAAATAGTCCTACTCCAAATCAATAATGAACAGGATAAAATCAATCCTCTAATATATAAATTCAACAAAACACACAAAATTTTATTTTATAAATAAAGATTCAATTGATGTCAGCTTGGAGAAAGCCTTCTCAATATAATTAAATTTTTTAAAAAATTGTATAAATTCTTATTAATTTTAGTTTATATACTTTCAAAAATATTTGAATCTATTTTAAAAATATCATCATTATTTTATGACAAAGTTTCTTATAAAAACTTTCAAGTTCAAAAATATAGAAAAAATCTTTTAAATTGAAACAAATCCATTACTAAAAATATTAATTATGAATATTCAGATTCGGTGATATCTTTACTATGTGGATATTGAAATAAGAATAATATTTTAAAATATTATCATGATAAATAAACTGAAATCTTCTACGTAAAAATAGAAAATTTTATTTTTTAGATTAATTGCATATTTAATTTAATTGGGGTGAAACTTCTATTAAAATAGAAGGATCAATTTGTAGAGTTAGATTATTAGTTGGCCTATTCCAATTACCTCTAGCCATTGATAATACAGAAGAAGGTATTGGATCAGGGGACAATTGGTCAGGTTTCCAAATTTCTAACAGTTTTTTAATTTGTAGTATATTCAAAGTAGAAAATGCTGATAGAATAGCTTCGGAGTCAGTGAATATTGATTTATCAATAACCATTAAATTAGAAGCCTCAGTAATTACAGATAAATACTCTTTAGATGGTAGTAAAAGATCACGTTCTTCTAATTGAGATATCCAATCCTCAATCATGGATATACTCAATTTAATCTTAAAACCACTGCTGGGAGAGCACATGTTATTTTGAGATCCATTATCTATAATTTCATTCAACATTGTGTAACTAATATAATGAAATGTCTGTGAGAAAAACTGTTGTACAATGGAATCAAATACAAAATTATCTTTGAAATAATTTAAATATTTGCCCAAAACTTTACATAGCTTTTGAATATCTTGTGTGTGTGACATGGTAGATGAGAATCTATTAGTTTTCTTATCTACTACACCTGCACTTGATATTAGATTATTCAATTTTGGATTTAATTTCTAGAAAAAAAATAATTAGATTTTAGCTATTAAAATAATTTAATGATCGATTTAAAATAACATACCTTATAAATATTATGTAAAAGTAGAGAATAGCATTCTCTTGAAAGACTTTCTAATTGATAGTAAAAGTTCAATGATGGTGATCTTCTGGAGGTAGTTGTTGGAGATGATTGATTTTGGTTTACTAGAATACCATCAATGAGTGGATCTCTATCATTATCATTAACATTATTTGGACCATCTTTAATAAGATGTATTAGACCAGAGGTATTTGATAGCCAATAGGCAAGTTCTTGTGAATTGTACATTGCCTTTTCAACACTCTGAGTAAGACCATTAATAACCTTATTAAATAATCTAGAATTCTCTTGTGAGAATGCATTTTGATCACTCAATTTAGAATAGAGTGATGAGGCACATGCACCAACACCATCTCTAAATGTCAATGATTGAGTATAGATACATTGTTCAATAATTCTATTTTCTTCACGTTCTTGTAGATCAGATTTAGCAATACTACTACCACCATTACCATTCTGTCTTCCACTACTACTACTACTACCAGAGGCCAATTCATTCTCTAAATCCCTAACTCTATTATTTTGTTGGTCTAATTCTCTTTGTAGTTTTTTAGTTCTATCACGTTCTTTTTGTAGTTCAGTTTGAATAGATTCCAAAGTACGTTCCAATTTCTCTTTTTCTTGTTTTAGTTGATCTTGTTTTTGGTTACTAGATTGATTAGAAGCTTTTCCAGCACCAAAACTCAATGAACTTGCACTTGCCATTGATGTCTGCATCTTATTTTGTAATTGTTCATTCTGATCTTGTAGATCTAAAATGGATTGTTGCATTCTATCTTGATTATATTTAGATTCGTTCAATTTATCGTTTACTTCCTCTAACTCATTCAATAGTTGTTTGTTTTCACTTTGTAATTGAATGATTCTATCTTGTAGATCTCTATTATTATTATTTGTTGGTTGTGGTGATGATTTTGCAGCTGATAACTCCTGTTTAAGTCTATCAATTTCAACTTTTTGATTTTGATTTAGTTTTTGTAATTCAGTGTTTTGAGTCTCAAGAATTTTTACTTGACCACCAGAAATCTGTGGTGATACAACTGATGATGATGGAGTTGAGCTACCAGATTTCAATTTTGAAATCATATCATCTTTATCTTTGATTTCTTTGGTAAGATCTTGAATCTTTCTCTTTAATTCAAGAGAACCACCACCAATCATTGCCTGTGAACCACCACCAGATGGTGATTGTTGTTGTTGTTGTAATTGATCTTTAAGATTTTGAACTTCTCTCTTTAGACTATCAATTTCTGAATCTTTATCAGAAGAATTACTACCGGATAGTGTAAACTGTTGTAATTGTTCATAGAGATCATTTTCCAATTGTCTAACTTTTCCATTTAAATCCTGAACCTCCTTATTCTTTTGTTTAACTTGTTCTTGTAGATCAGATATCTGTCTTTGGTCTTTTGGATTAGAACCACCACTAGCACCACCCATTGGTGATACACTACCAGATCTGGTATTATTTAATTTTTCCTCCAATTCTTTAATCTTGTCTTCCAAATCTACATTTTCACTGGCAACCTCTTTAAATCTTTGTTTTAGTTCTAAATATTCAGTACTATTTAAAACATTCCCACCACTACCACCACTTGAAGATCCACCTTTTTGTTTTTGTAAATCACCAATTTGTTTTTCTAGATCTTTAATTTTTTTATATTGATCTTCATTTTCTCTTTTTAATCTTCTTTCATTTAGTGAAAGATTACCTTCATTGGCAGTTGATGAAGGTGTTGAAGCTGTTGTTGTTGTAGTTGTAGGTGCTGAATATTTACTGGTATTAGATGTTGTATTATTACTTAATAATGAATTTAAATCTTTTTTATGTTGTTCATCCGTTTTACTACTATCATTAGTATTTGAACTGTAAGTTGATGTTGGTGTTGTAGATTTTGGAGTTGGAGATGGAGTAGTTTTTGTTGGTGTTCCAAGTAACTGTGCCAATTCTTTTTTATGTTGTTCATCTAGATTACTTGGTATATTTGTCATGCTACTAAATGATTCATCATCTCTAGATGAATTTTGTCGTTGAAAAGACGGTGGATTATGACTACTAGTAGTAGTACCACTAGCATTAGTTGTGGTTCTATTAAAAGTACCACCTCCACCACCAACTACTTTTTGAGTAGTAGTTGTATGGGATTGATATGATGAATTACTAGTAACTGATGAGGTATCAGCACTGTGATTACTAGATAAATCGTCATTTTCAAAATCTTCACCTTCTTCATCATCTGAACCATCATTTGAATTCATATCAGTCTCTGTCATTGGTTCATCTGGATCCATTTCCAATTCCTTTGTAGCTACATTCAATGTCAACTGTAATGCTGATCCTTTCTTTTGTTTAATCGAAATCATCTTAAACTGATCTTTACCATTAGTAGATGATGTAAAATCTGCAAGATTTAAAACAGTTTTACCAAGGGTTGATGATTTTTTACCTTTTTCCTAAAATGGGGGTTTAATATGTAAATAAATATATTATAGATAGAAGATTATTTATGGTTACAGTACATACCTCTTTGATGGAGATGGAAATATTCTTTTCCTCATAGGTTCTTTTTGGTGGTTTCTCTTTTTGTAAGGTAGTTACTAGTGTAAATTGATGGTTAATCTGTACTGATTTACCAGTTGCTGAAACCGGTTTAGTTTGTCCATTATTTGATGCTTTAGAACCACGTTTCCAAGCAATGAAAATGGCACCATCTGTCTTTGGTACATTTTCGACATTTAGCAATTTAATATCAAATTGAAATTTACTGCTATCCCTGGGATTAGATTTTCCAAATTTCGACAGAATATCTTTTCCTCCCTTTAAGCCTTTAGTAAGTGAATCTTTTGTTAATCCACTTAATTTGTCCATATTTATATTGCAACAAATATCAATAAAAAAAAATAAAGATTTTTGAATCAAAAAAAAAAAATTTTCTTTTCAGCTTTGATGAAATTTGGGTTTTTCATATACATTTAATATAACCATCATTTTTTATTAATATAAATTTCTTTGGTTATAATATATGTTAATTTTTACTATTCATTTCTAATTTCCTGTCAAATCAAATAGATTTTCTTGTGTTTTTATAGTGTGAATTGTTACTTTAAGTTTGTTGTGATGTTTAAAAAAGTGATTATTAGCAATTGTAAGTTTCTTGGTTTCAACTAATAAAACTTTTAATGTCGGGTTTAAATCTGGGAATGGAGATATTTGATCTTCCTGAGGTTGATTTTGCATTTGATACAAATATTCACATAAACTTATTATGGTGGTATAAAATCATAAAAACTAAAAAGACTTTTAAATTTTTTTTTTTTTTTTTTTTTTTCAAATTTGTTCTTCAGACAAAATGCTAAAATCAAATTCACTTAGAGTAATCAAACAGATTACCTCATTGGAATCAAAAAATGTTACACCATTAATCAACTCTGTTAGATCATTTTCAACCATTTCAAAACAGACAATCAAAAATAGTAATGTTAGCAGCAAACTCAATAACACTACTATGACTATTAAGTCTAGCAATAATATCAATCAAATTTCTTTTACTAATAACTCAGTTTTATTGAGATTTTATTCAACTAAATGTATGTGGAATACTATTAAAATACAAAATAGAAGCAATTGTACTTATCTAAAATAATTATTTTGGACTTTTAAACCACTTTTGCGAAATACACTATAATATATAGCTAAAGCAAAAGAAATTACTATGCCAGCACTCTCACCAACTATGGAATCTGGTAATATTGCAAAATGGAAAAAGAAGGAAGGTGATAAAATTGAAGTTGGTCAAGCTATTGCTGAAATTGAAACCGATAAAGCTACTATGGATTTTGAATATGAAGAACAAAGTGGTTATTTAGCTAAAATTTTAGTACCTGAAGGATCTAAAAATATTACTGTTAATACTGTATGTAATGTTATTGCACTTTTTTTAAAATTTAGCACCAACTAACAGGTTATTTAAAAACAATGTAGCCAATTGCATTAATTGTTTCTAAAAAAGAAGATATTGAAAGTGCTAAAGATTATAAAGGTGCTTCATCAACTACAACTCAAGAAACACCAAAAGTACAAACAGCAACTAAAGAAGCACCAAAGAAAGCTGCAGCCTCAACTAAATCATGGCCAAAACACACTGTTGTTGGTTTACCAGCACTCTCACCAACTATGGAATCTGGTGGTCTTTCCAAATGGGTAAAGAAAGTAGGTGATAAGATTTCAGCTGGTGAAGTTATTGCTCAAGTTGAAACTGATAAAGCTACTATTGACTTTGAATACCAAGAATCTGGTTTTTTGGCAAAGATTTTAGTTTCTGAAGGTACTTCTGGTGTCTCTGTTGATCAACCAGTTTGTATTGTGGTACCAAAGAAAGAGGATGTAGATAAATTTGCAGACTTTACCATTGAAGATGGTATTCAAGAAGAACCAGCTCAAGAGAGACCTGTGGAATCTACTTCAACTTCAACTTCTACCTCATCATCATCTTCAAGCCAACATGTTGAAAGATCATCAGGTGATAGAATATTTATTTCTCCAGCTGCTAAATTCACTGCAAAAGAAAAAGATATAGATTATAGCAATATTGCTGGCACTGGTCCAAATAATAGAATTATTAAGGCTGATGTACTAAATTACACTCCACAACCAAAACAACAACAACAAGTACAAACACAACAAGTAGCTAGAGAATCACCAAAACAGCAACAACAAGTATCTACATCACAAAACTACATTGATGTTCCACATTCTAATATTCGTAGAGTTACTGCTAAACGTTTAACTGAATCCAAACAAACTATCCCACATTACTATTTGACTATGGAATGTCGTGTTGATAAATTATTAAAGTATGTTTTAGTTAGAATGCTAATATCCAACAAATTTTATACTAATACTACAAAAATAACTATAGGATGAGAACTGAATTGAACAGCAAATCAGAAAACAAATTCAAATTATCAATTAATGATTTTATTATTAAAGCAGCATCAGCAGCATTAAAAGACGTTCCAACTGTTAACAGTACCTGGATGGCAGATGCAGTAAGAAAATATCACAATATTGATATTAATGTTGCAGTAAACACTGAATGGGGATTATTTACACCAATTGTCAGAGATGTAGATAAGAGAGGTTTAGCTAGTATCAGTAACAGTGTCAAACAATTGGCTGAAAAAGCTAATGCCAATAAATTGACACCTCAAGAATTCGAAACTGGTACATTTACAATCTCAAATCTCGGTATGTTTGGTATCAAATCGTTCTCTGCTGTAATCAACCCACCACAAGCCGCAATCTTAGCTGTTGGTACCACTGAAACTAGATATGTTCCAGGTACTGCCATCACTGCTGATGGTCAACCAAACTTTGAACAAGCTACCATTCTTAATGTTACCTTGTCTTGCGATCACCGTGTAATTGATGGTGCTATTGGTGCTGAATGGTTACAAAAATTCAAAGACTACATGGAAAACCCATTAAAATTATTGCTCTAATTAACGAAAACAACCTAAATACAATTATAATTCTTTTATTGATATTTGATAAATATGCTAAAAAGATATCTTTGGGAATAATTTTTGTGATTCGGATGAAATTGTTATGATATATGTTTTATTTTTTTTATATTTTTGGGATACATTATTTGTGCTACCAATTTTGAGTAATAGGAATATAACCTTGTTTAATTTTATCAGCAACAAATTCCTCCAGAGTTTTATATGTTATGGTATTATTGATTGGTGATTGGGAGCTAAGAGCAACTGGTAGAGTTGATTTTCTAGTGGGAACACTAGTACCAGATGTATTTAATTTAATATCTGAAGAGTTTGGTTGTTCAATTGGTTGTTGTTGTTGTTGTTGTTGTTGTTGTTGTTGTTGTTGTTGTTGTTGATCGATTGGTCTTCTTGATGGGAGATTTTCAACATGATAACCACCTTTAGAAGATGTTTTTATAATGGAATGAAGAATCTTACGATTTGGATCAGATAGGTAAGAGAATACAAAACTACCAGGACGACTTACACTATTTCTAATGATAAAACTTCCAGCCTCCTTATTAGTGAGTAGAGAAGCAGCACCATTAGTCTCAAGTGTTCCAAAAAACCATTTCTTTTCAAAAACACCTGCTTCTTTTAGTTTTTGTTTTGCTAATTGAATCAAACTTGCAGATTCAATAGAGTCATGTGGTTTTAACTGAGCCCAATTCTTTAGACAATCAGCCCAATTGTATAGAGAATAGTGATGATTTCTCTTTATTCTGACAGCCTGTTCAAATTTCTCTACTGCTGCCTCATAAAGTTTCTCAATGTACAATGTGCCATTCAATTTTATATATTCACGATTAGATTGAAATGATTTAGCACGCATTGACAATAGTATACCCCAATGAGTTAATATCTCGTAGTCGTCTGGTTTCGATTGAATTGCCTGTTTGAATTTCTCAGCAGCTTGTTGAAATAGTGCATCTGATTGTGTCATGTCTTTTTTACTGAGAGTACACATGGATATAGCCTGATGAAATAGTGATACACCCTGTTGATATGGTACCATGTGAAGGAATTTAACTTTTGGTTTTATAGAAACTAAATCTTCCGGTGAAATCAAATGATTATTACTTGTTATTCTCTTGGCAAGATCTTCTTTAAATTGGAATCCCATCATTTGACCAAGTCTATGTAAGAGTAATTCCAATGAAAATCCATCCAAATCACAACTCTGTAGTAGACTTATAATTAAAAGTCTATTTAAAAATGTACAAATTTCAGTAAGCTCTAATTTTTCAAAATTATTATTATTATTATTATTATTATTATTGTTGTTGTTGGTGTTGTTGTTCAACATTGAACTAATTGATAGAGGTGGTTGTTGTGGTGAGGTTACTCTTAGGTATTCTCTTAGACGATTTTTAATTTTTCTTGCAATAATTTCAGTATTTAGTATAGTTGTAAGACGACTATCTAAAGCATGAATATCAGTTTTTTTTAATCTATTTAGGTAACGAACATTGATACCTTCTCTGTGCATAGAATCAATCAAAAGTATCATTTGACTGAGTTCCATTATATTTTGGGTTTTTGATCTTTTCACTCTCTGATTGAGTGATAATATAAAATTTGGTATAATCTGGCAAAACAATCTCTTTTGTGATCTTTCAACCTCTTCATTGTTCTGTTCTTTGTCAGATCCAACATCAAATTTTGTAAATGAATCAGAACACAGTGGTACCTTACTGGAACGTACCAATTCAGGTCTCAAAAGATTATAGAGATGTGAACCAGTTCTACCGGGTATTGGTTTCTCTGGTGGAAATATACGTGCAGTGTCAATAATTACAAAATGTTGATCAGTTGTAAAATGACCCTCTATATCACATGGTCCATGGATATATGTTGATTTTTGACCATCACCACCTTTTCCAGTATAATGTCCTTTTAGATTCAAAATATCAGCAGCCTGTTTCATTTTTGATCTCATATCAGTAGATTTATCATGAATAGTGTTACCACCGTCATTTGAACCATATACTAGAGTATTTTCATCAATTGCCAACTCAGAGGTTGCAATCAATCTATATCCCATATAATCAATCAATGCCATCAATGGAAGATATAGACCATCAATTTGACAGTTAAAATAGGACATTAACCCTTTTAGTTCATGTCCTGCAGCTTTCATTGCAAAAGCATCACCACCATATATACCATAAACATCGACTGCAAATTTAAAAAAGATACCATCTTTTCTGTATTTTAGACCACCTGCAAAACCACCTACATCACTTGGTGGTATAGTCCAACCACTTAGTTTATTCTTTTCTCTTATAATCGTTTTACCATGTTCTGTTGCAACCCTAACAAACTCCTCTGCTATATTTTGTATGACTTGGCTTCTCATTCTTTACATTTAAATATTAATACATAAATTTCATTAAAAAACAAACTTTATATGTTATACATACAAACTTTCGTCACCACTATTTTTTGACATTTCTAATGCATTCCAAAAGTCTAGTGACCAATTTCTAACTTTTTTAATATCTACATTTGTTTCCTCTTTTAGATCATTTATTGTAATCTCTTTAATCTCACTACTGTTACTACTATTATTATTATCACTATTATTATTATTTTTATTACCCTTTGATTCTAATAACAATCTATTTTTAAAATCTATTATAAAATTATCATTTAGAGGTGGTGATGATGATAATGGGAAATTTGATATATTTGAGATAATAGATGAATTTTCATCTGATCCTGAAAGAAATCTATTCATACCATTGATTTCAACTTTACCTGAATTCTGTGGTATGATTATAGGTATTGGTATATTTGATTTACTATTATTAATACTATTATTATTGTTATTTGATTGATTTTGAATCGGTATTATATTATTTAGAGGGCTAGTTGAAGTAATTGATATATTTTTAATGGTAGAACCTGTAGGGGTATTACCATAGAGACTGCTACTACTACTACTATTATCAGAGTCGCAATTATAATAAACAGCTTGATTAAATTTTGAATTTGATAAGAGGAGATGATTGTTGGTATAATGTGCCGGTAGTCTGTGAAATGATACTGATGGCATCAAAATAGGGTTATTACATGATATTTCAAATAAATCTGACTCTATATGTGGTGATTTCTTTAATTTATCAATATAAATAAAAAGATTTGATATACTATTATTTATATTATTGTTTGATGTGTTGTTATTATTGTTACTGTTGCTTGTGGTAGTTCCAAGCTGTGATACTCTTTTCTTTAATGATAATAATCTATTTACATATTTAATAAAATTACTTAAATCCTCTGAATTGGTCTCAAATCTTTGATGTAATTCCTCCAAGGAAGTTAAATCAGATAAGATATTCGATATTTCAATCATCGTAATTCATGAAAATTAGAAAAAATTTAAACTAATTCAAAAGTATTTTAAAAAAAAAAATTACAAAATAATTCTCTATTTTTTTTTTTTAGAGAGCAAACAAATAAAGCAGGAATAAAGTTTTATTTAAATTTCCTATATCAGGAAAAAATCAATTATTGATTACTTGGACGAATCTGAGATTGAAAAGCAATTCATTATTATAATGAGGTAGTTTAACTATTTTTTAGTACTGGTGTAAAAAAAAAAAAAAAAAAGAAGGGCCTTTATTCAAATCAAAGAATTAAAGGACTTAATTATATTAATACAACTGTTCGTGTTTAGACTTAAAAAAGATATTTATCACTTTTTATGTGATTTTAATAGTCTAAAGAAACAGAATATTAAATAATAAAGATAAATAGAAAAAATTAATAGCTAACTTCAAAAATTATCTTTAAAATATTTATATTAATGAAAAAGTCTAATATCAAGAAGATTGCAATTGCAAAGAGGTGTTTGTTGTATTTCGAAAAATTAATGTCAAACAACGGTAAAAACAGTGGATCTCATTCAGTTGACAGATTTTTTTTTTTTAAAAATATAACAAGGACCGTTTCCGTGTGCTAAAAATAAAAAACTGATTTATTCAGTGTTTTTCATTAGAGAATTTTTTTTTATTATTATTTTTATTATTAATCACATAACTATCACACAGATACAAATTACAAATACCTATATCTATTCTAGATTAAAAAAAGAACACTACAGGATCTATTTTGGGATTTTATTAATAGTTTATTGTTGTTACCACTACAAATTTTCTATCAATCGATAAAAAAAAACAATCATTTGACATTGCTTTCAATTTTTAATATATTTATAAATAATTTTATCTATTTGTCGTATCCAAAAACATAAAATCTCTTTTATATCAATAATAGCTCCTTTTCCACTTCACACAATCACCCTTCCAACAACAACACCCTTGTATATAATCACAATATTTATATAAATATCAAAAAAAAAAAACTTTTCAAATATTTATATATATAAATAACCTCAACAACATTAGAGACAGTGAGTTCTATATTTTCATAATAGGTATGTAATTCTGAAAATCAATTACTAGTTTTGTTGTCAAATTACAAAATACCCAGCAATTTGTAGTAAAACCAGAAGTATACTTTTGTAATCATAGTTTTTTTTTTTGAAAGCAGAAAAAACACTGCACTTATTTTTTTTTTTTTTTTATAAGAGTTATTTATTTATTTTTATTTTTCAGTTTGTAAAATTATTTCATTTTTGTATCATTATTTCAATAGAATTATTTAAATATCCCAAGATCAATCAATCAAAGATCGATCGTCTACTTATACTTTTCAGAGAAAATAAACTTCACCATTTCAAATATATAACACATCTCAACAAACCCTGTACCAAAAAAAAAAAATAGATATTCAACACAACTTGATAGTAATAATCAACAGTTATCGTTAAACATTTTAAAGTTTTTTGTTTAAAACAACGCGTCGACTAAAAGTAAATTTAAGTTAAAAGTTTCACAATCATAATCATATGTTGTTATCTTACAAAAAAATCAAAGTTAATTGATTAATTGTGTGATTAAATGTTGTTAAAATTCTTTCATTGGGTTTTTATTTAGTGTGTGTGGGTGGGTGTAACAATTATTTCAAATAACAGATCAAACAGCAAGTAAAAAAGAAACAATAGTGTAGTACTTGTGAGTGTTTGTGAATAAAAAAAAATCAAAAAAATACAGTTAACTCTATTTTGTATGTCAAACTTGCATATCATTGTGTTGTTGGTGTTTTAAAAAAGCACAATTCTAGAGATTTTCAAATCTCAACTCTGTCTGATAATGTGTGTCAAAAGGGGGTTATTAAATTTAAAAAAAAATGTAAACCCAGTCACACATTATTTTTAGCATTTTTTTTCACTCCCCCCATTAATGATAATCTAATTTTTTTTTTTTCATTTATACAATTATTATTTTTTTTTCATAGTAGTTTAATTAACTAATAATCTTAATTATTATTTATAGCTTTTTCAATCAATTAGTCATCTATTTTTATACATATATATTTTTAACATTATATTACAGTAACATTACAAATTAATAATACCATCACCAACAATCAATAGTAATCATATTAAATATTTTAATAGTTTTTACTGTCTGTAAATCAAAAACAAATTTTTTAATCCAATAATATATATATATATATACAATAATAATAATAATATATAAAAAATGATATACCCAAATGATGTTATGAATGAAGTTCTACGTGACGAAGTTGGTTGTGGTCTATTTAAAAGTTATTTAAAAACAATTTATTGTTCCGAGACTCTACAATTTTGGTTGGAAATTGAACATTTTAAAACACTTGCTCCACCATGTACAAATACCACTATCCAAGGACCATTGTTAGCATTTTCATCGACACCAATTGAATCCAGTTCATCCAGTAGTAATAATAATGAAATTAATCAAATACCAATAGAAAATAATAGTAAAAATAATAAATCTCCAACATCATCATCAAAATCCAGTAACGCAAGACAACAAAATAACAAATACCTCAGCCAAGAAGAACTGAGAGAAAATGCACAAAATATATTTGATAGATTCCTGGAAAACGGTAGTGAATTTGAATTGAATATTGACGCATTTACCCGTGAAGTTGTAAGACAAAAACTCTCTGATGACATTGATTCCACCTTGTTTGATGATGTACAAAAAGTAGTTTACGAATCTCTATGGATGGATTGTTTCCCTCCTTTCACTCACACTCCTGCCTATCATAAATATAAACAAGAGACTGGTAAATGTCATCTACCAGAGTTCTTACGCATTAGCTTCAAGAAAAAACAATCAAGAAAAGAAAAAGACGAAATTCGTTTAAAATCAATTTCAACTAAATAATAACCTTAAAATAATAATAATAATAATAATAGTAAAATAATCACTTCTCACTCACTCACATTATAATAACAATAATTACCTGATATTTAAAACATTCAACAAACCAACTTGATAATTTTTTTTTCATTAAAAAAAAAACCATTTCACACACCCAACATAACACCAATAACAACAATGACAAACAACAACAATAACAAACCAACCAAAAACCCAACCATATATTTATATTCATTTTATAGAAGCAATCAAGAAGTAAAAAAGATTTACCCTTTTTTTTTTTTAATTAATAAAATTTGTAAATTATAAAACAAATATACATTCCCCCTACCTTTATTATTGCTCTTCTTTTTAATTTTAAATATATCAAATGATTGAATTGCTAAAAGTTTTTTTAGTTTTTTTTTTTTGAGTTTCGATTGAGTATAATTTTAAGAAGAAATGATCGAATGATGGTGAGCAATATTGAAAAATTTAAAGAGAAAAAGAAAAGGATTATAGAATATTGTGAGAAGCAAGTGATACCATTTGCAGTAAAATTTAGATATGAAATTTATGCATCATTCTTTATATTGGTTGGAGTGACAATGTCAGTGATTGCTGGGATCATAAATGACAGTTGGGTAAGATTCCCATCAACCATCTCAGGATTAAACTCAGATTTCAATGATGCATCAGGAAGATTATTTTTTGCATCATTACTATGTGGTGGTATATGTCTTGTAAAATCAGATAACAGAGAGAAAACTGAATTTCTACAATCTATCAATTCTCTAACTTATGTATCATTAATAATCATTGGTGTCGTACCATATAGATCATTTGACTCACCACCAGATCAATTAATGCTATTGGCAATACATTTACTCAGCAGTGGTCTATTAGTTGCAGTTTGTCCCTCTTTGAAAATCTATGATATATGGAAACATAGAGATCAAAAAGAGCATTGGTCAACTAGAACACAGACTAGATTTATTATATTACTACTCTCCATAGTATTTTTCATTGTGTTCATTGTTTTACAAGCTATTATATTTTTTCAAGATTCAGAAGACCTTCAAAAGAAGATTGATGGTAAAAGGCCTCCAAACTCTGGTCCATATCTTTTCAAAACTCATGTATCAAGTTTTGTCATTGAATGCATATGTGTTTTATTGGTATTCATTGAATTAATTTTATCCTTTTCACAATTAAAATATAATAACAACACGGCAACCCCAAATCTAGATCAAACACAATCTAAATCAACTTATCGACACCCTGACAGAAACTCATTTTTGGATGAAAATTCAGATAAAATCTCCAATATTAATATAAATTAATAATATAAAATAAATCTTTGATGTAAATAGAAATGGTAATACCAATTGTTTGTTTTTTAGATCTTTCTCGTAAAAAATCATTTTACGTAGTATTCTTGCCTGTCCAAGAAACTTTCTTCGTATAAAAGTAAAAAAACACAGTTTGAGGTGGTGTGGTTAAAAATAATTATCAATTTTTTTTTTATAAACAATATATAATTATACAAATCTTAAGAAAAACCCCATTTGTAAAACATTTAGTCATACCTCATTGCTTATCTTTAAATTTTAATTCGCAAATAGTGGTAATAAAATGGGAGAGTTTATTAGTCAACTCCTAACTCTTTTACATAAAAATGCACTACTTAAAGGAAAATCAAAAATTAAGATCATTGTTGAAGTACTTTCACCATTAGTTGTTATAGGTGTTTTATTTGGTATTTTGTGTATGTATTCTCATTTATGTGTGTTGATTGATTTACAACCACCATTCTGATAAAATTGTATCAATCAATCAAAACAAAACAAAAAAAAAAAAAAACCTAAAATTAACACCCAATGCAATCTAATTATAATTGTATCTAGATTTGACAATGATTATAAAACCAGATTATAGTGAACATCCAGCATCTGGATATCCCTTTATTGCTAGCAAATTTAAATTACTACTTTATGGTAGCAACTCACCAGGTGGATTAACAATCTATCAACAGGCAGTTATTAATAATCTTCAAAACCAAATTGCGGTGGCTCAAAATAGAACTGATCCAGAAATTTGTATGAAATTCTTTCAGACAAAACAAGAAATGTCAGATTTTTTCCATGATCCTGTAAATTATAGAGGTGTACTTGGAGGTCTTTGGTTTGAAGGTGATCCAGTACCAGGAACTCCAAATAGTTTCTTTCAGTATAGTATAAGTATTGATTCGGATTTTGTTAACGATAACTCAGAGGTTATGGGTAGTATAGTTGATGATTCACAAATCTATCTCAGACATGGTTTCACTCAAATTCAAACATCAGTTGATATGGCAATCATTGCGACATTTACTGGATTACAAATACCTATTCAAACCTATGGTCAAAGATTCCCAGATCCCTATGTAAAAATGTGGCAAAAATGGATTCAAGGTCGTAATACCATATTTTTGAATTTTGGTGGTGTTTTCTTAACTGCTGCCATGTTTGTTTGTTTTTATAAACTCATAACTGATTTGGTAATGGAAAAAGAATCAAAAATATTAGAGGGTATGAAAATGATGGGTTTGAATATTTATTCTTATTATATCAGTCATTCTATTAGTTCAATTTATACATGTATACCCAGTACTCTAATTATCTGTGTGGTATTACTAGCAACACAATTAATCTATACAACACCAATTGTAATGGTTGTTGTAATATTTGTACTATACAGTCTTACACTATTGATAATGTCATTTATTCTCTCAAAATTCTTTGATAGATCAAAATTTGCTGGTTTAATTAGTTTTTTATTCATTCTAATTCTCAGTGCTATTGGCGTATTAGTTTATCCAATTCGTCAAAATTATCAATTATTATGCAGTATATTGTCTCCTATTGCATTTACTGTTGGAATTCATACAATTGCATCTAGAGATTTAACTGATTTAAGAGCATTTAATGAGCAATTAAATGTACCCGAAACGTATGTATATATATATATATATATACACACTCTATTAATTATTAACAAATCAATATATTTACAATTATTTTTTATTTATAAATATTAGACACATAATTTCAATGCTATTTGCAGATATATTTATTTATTTAATTGTGTTATGGTATCTTGATAATATTATGACTGGCCAATATGGTACCAGAAGACCATGGTATTTTTTAGTTACTAGATCCTATTGGATTAAAGAAAAAGTAACAAGTTCATTACTTTATGACGATGAAGTAAATCTATTTAACAACTCTAATGTTGAACAACCACCACTAAAGAAAAATATTAAAATTTCCATAAAAAAATTGAGAAAGGAATTTGAAACTGGTGATGGTTTAAGAGTTGCTATTAATGACCTCTCTTTAAATATGTACGAAGGTGAGATTCATGCTTTCCTTGGTCCAAATGGTAGTGGTAAGAGTACCACTATTGGATGTCTTACTGGTTTAATAATTCCAACGAACGGAACAGCCACTATTGATGGTTATGATATTAGAACTCAAATGAGCGAAATTAGAAAAACTATTGGTGTATGTAGCCAACAGGATATTCTTTGGCCAACATTGACTGTATTAGAGCATTTGGAGATTTATGCATCACTTAAAGGTATAACTGATAAGAATCAAGCTAAAAACGAAGCAAGATTCATGGCAAAAGAAGTCGGACTTGGTGAAAAATTAGATGCACCATCTTCCACTCTTTCTGGTGGTCAAAAGAGAAAATTATGTCTTGGTATTGCTTTTATTGGTAGATCAAAAGTAATTTTAGTTGGTAATGTATAGCCAAATTCATCAATTATACTTGATAACAAATTTTAATTTAATTTTTAAAAATAATATTAGATGAAGCAACTTCTGGTATGGATCCACAATCTAGAAGAAGTGTTTGGGATTTCCTTTTAAAATACAAAAAAGGTAGAACCATTGTTTTAACCACTCACTTTATGGATGAAGCCGATTATTTAGGAGATCGTATTGGTGTATGTTATTATTCTATCACTCTAGTTTTGAAAATTTTTTAACATTTTTATTATAGATTATATCTAGAGGAAAATTAAGATGTGATGGTTCAAGTTTATTTTTAAAGAATAGATTTGGTGCTGGTTATCTATTAACAATTTCCAAAACCAACTCAACAGTTGATACAAAACCAATTGAAGCATTTATTTGTCAATATATAACTGAAGCCGCGGTATTGTCTAATGCCGCCACTGAAATTAGTTTTAGATTACCATCATCAAGTATAGCTAAATTCTCAAATATGTTTCATGAACTTGACATGAAAAAGAATGAACTATATATACTTCACTATGGTATATCAGTTACAACCATTGAGGAGGTATTCTTGAGTATAGGTGAAGAAGAACAACAGTTACATGACAAAGAACAACAACAACAACAATTGGATATTAATGATAGTGCTTATAATTTTGATGAATTGACAAAGAAAGCTATTAATATACAGAGTAAAGGTATAACTGCAAGACAACAACTAAGAGGTTTACTGTTAAAGAGAATTCACACATCCCGTAAAGATATAAGATCATTTATATTAGGTCTTCTTATACCTGTTCTCATTGCTGCGGCTGGTGTTGCTCTTTTAAAGAATATGACTAATCCAGCCTATTTCAACTCCAATACTACGCCATTATATATGAATATTAGTTCACTGATTACACCTGATCTCTATGTACCCTATTCAGTTGATGCCACAGTTGATCCACTTATAACAAATTCTATTGAGAACTCTGGTATTGGTAAACAAATCGCACCTAGCGATATGCATGATTATCTGGAGGATAATTATGAAAATGACCCAGGTGCATATTCATTCTCGACTGCTGTCACTGATAAGGGACAACAATACATTGAATCACTGGTTTGGTATAATAGAGGTTATCTTCATGCACTGCCAATTTATATTAATCTCATGTCAAATTCAGTTTTAATGTATAAATCTCAAATTGGTATCTCACTAATTAGTGAGCCATTTGAGCATATTCTCAGCCCATTTGAAGTAATATCAGAAAAAGTTAATATAGGTGGTATCATTTTCTTTATTATTTTGATTCTCTCATCACAGTCTTTGATTGCAGCATCCAGTGGTGGTAATATATCACAAGAACGTTCTGATCAAATTAAGAGATTACTTTATATCTCTGGTTGCAAGAAATCAATTTATTGGTTGAGTAATTTGATTTGGGATTATGCTCTGGCCTTGGTTATGGTTGCATTTCTATCTATTGTAATGATTATAACAAACCATCAATTTAGAGATAACTTTGCTGTATTTATTGTATCGCTGTCTCTTAGCACATTTTCAATATTACCATTATCCTATTTACTATCTTATCTCTTTAAGAGTCATGGTAAAGCTACAGGTGCCATTTTTGGAATTCTCTGGGGTATGGGACTACTATTTACTGTGGGTAATTTAATTATTAGAATTTTTGTAATCAAAAATGATGATAGTAGACTACAAACCATTGCTGATATAATGGATATGGTATTATACATATTCTCACCCCTCTATTGTTTCTCTAAAATTATTACCATTATAACTGGATTCCCAGGTGTACAGAGACTTAATACCTCCTATATAGATAACTATTGGGCATTACATTATTGTGGGTTACCAATATTCATGCTCATTGGACATTGTCTGGTATGGACAATTTGGATTATGGTTTTAGATTTAACCAAAGAGATTAAAGGTTACTTTAGATCTAGATTCTCAAAAGTTACACATCCACCACCTCCACCACCTGATGAAGATTCTGATGTTGGCCGTGAAAGAATTAGAGTTGAAAATAATCCAAATGAATTATTAACCTTTAAAAACCTTCACAAACAGTTCCCAGCAACAGTTAAAGGTAACAAACCAACTGTTGCAGTCTACAATAGTACTCTCAGTATTCCAAAAGGTCAAACATTTGGCCTACTTGGTTTGAATGGTGCTGGTAAATCAACAACATTGTCCATGTTGACAATGGATATCCTACCAACCAGTGGTACTGTCACCATCAATGGTTATAATTTAATGAAAGATCGTAAGAAAGCACTACAAAGTGTTGGTTTTTGTCCTCAACATTGTTCTCTAGTTGGATTACTTTCAGCTAGAGAACAACTCACTCTATATTGTCGAATCAAAGGTATAGATGAAAAAGACATTCACCAGACAGTAGAAGGTTTCATTCATATGATGGATTTGGGTAGAATTGGTAATTCACAAGTTTCAGGATACAGTGGTGGTAATAAGAGAAAAGTATCATTAAGTATTGCTTGTATTGCCAATCCATCATTGGTAATCTTAGATGAACCATCTTGTGGTGTTGATGCTCAAGTCAGAAGATTTATGTGGAATGTAATATCTGAGCTCGGTAGAAATAAGGTTATCATTATAACTACACACTCTATGGAAGAATGTGAAGCTCTTGCAGAGAGAATAACAATTATGAGAGAAGGTAAATTCACCTGCTTGGGTTCAATTCAGCATGTAAAATCAAAATATGGATCAGGATATAGTATTGATGTAAAACTGAAAAAAGAATATGTTGATACCGGTGTAAATATTATAAAGAACCACTTACCTGGTGCAATTTTAATTGATAACCATGATCTAGTTGCTAGTTTTGAACTACCAAATCCACAGGATAATCCAATACAATTATCAAAAATCTTCTCAACAATTCAAACTGATCTGAACTATCTAGTTGATAGCTACTCTGTCAGCCAAACATCATTAGAGCAAGTGTTCTTAAAACTTACTGGTTCAAGATCTGAACTACAAGATTCAATGAAAATTCCAAAAGCTAGAGATCAAACTAATGAACAATATTTAAATAATAATAATAATTATAATAATTATATTGACCAACCAAATCTCTCTGATCAATGGTATCAAAAATATTCAGATGTATAAATAAAATTAACTAGGAGAATGATTTTAATTATCACCTGAAAAATGTAGTGATTTTTTTTTTATTTTTCACACAAGAATCATTCGATGTTGAAGTTCTAGATCAGATTATAATTTATTATTGGTGATTCCAATATCTGAATCTGTTTTTTGATTTTATAAATTAAACCTTCAACCATCAAATACAAACACCTTAAAAAACAACAACTTACAAAAAATATATTCTCTTAACTCCCTCTCAATTTAGGTGCGATAGTTGGATACTACAGTGAATGATTTATTTAGATGTGTGTTGATACAATTGCATCTATTAATGATCTATTGATTTAAACAAATAGTAAAATATCATTTATTAGAGTATTGATTAGTGGTCTACCAACTATATTGGGATTCTCGACAGCAGGATCATTATTACCAATATTTATTGGATTTGCATTGTTTGGTCTAATTTATTTCTCAGAGAGTACAGTTAGATTCTTTTCATTTGGCTCGGCAGCTGTAACTCTAATTGGTTTAAAAATGGTGATGATATTCAATAGAAGATGAACATATAACATTTACACCTGATCAGAAGCAACAGGATCCAGTTCAAGTTGACTTATCACCCTCCAAAAACATGTTAGACACTTACCAAACATATGTTAGAGAGGAAATTGATGATGAACAACAAACTGGTGAACTCATATGGAAATCTAGAAATATAATAAAGGATGATAATGATATAGCACCTATTAATTTCTAACAAGATAATAGTAGATGTAATAGACCACTAAAATCAAAATGGATAGATAATTTATATTAAACTCGAATTCACATAATTCTATTAGTACCAATACAGTAACTAGACTATTAAAACAAGGTAGTAAGAAAATAACACTGTTAGAGGTGGTATATCAGAGTCCAGCTAAACTATTGATGCTATATCATCCCAGTGTCAGTCATTGGTTACACCTATTGCCAATCATTATAAAGTGGAATTAATGGTAAAAATTGTACAAACAGCATTACTCATTCAACCACATGTCTTGTGGTGGGATTTAGATAGAGGTAATAGAGATGATAGCACATTTTTCAAAATTCAATCATTATTAAGTTTTCATGGAAGTTAAGGGTAAATATAGATTAGATCAATGTATAATTTATAATCAAGTACTCCTGCTTTGGAAGATATATTCTCAGATATAATGGATAAAAATGTAACAATACCTTAGGTATGACAATATCAATCCAGTGACTTCAATAGAAGATAAATACAGAGTGGGAAAGTAAAAATAACATCAATCGCTAAAAACAAACACATAACACCTGCACTGCTGGTAAATCTACCAATGGTAGGTGGTTGAATGATTTTCTTGGTGTCTTACTGTAGTCGTTCAATTGAAAGCATGGATTAGTTGTGAATGATCATGTTATTTCATTTCACCTATCATCAATAGATATGTTGGAAAATTGTATTGGCATGGTGTTAATAATTGTTGGATTTGATAGATATATATCAATTTCTCATTATATTCGGTATTGGAATTATGGTAATCATCTCTAGAAATACAGCAGAAATTGAATTCAACAACTCAACTAGCAACATTAGATATATATTAATTAATATTAATGAATATTGAAATATTTTCATTAATATTAAGTGATATTGTATAATAGATGTTGTCTCATATTGTGATCAAATGATTTCAATTTCAAAAACAAGAGCAGCATCAAGAGATTTCAAATATATTTTAATAATATAGTTGGATAAATGTTGATTAAACTAATCTTCAAAAACATTCAAACAACCACAAACAAACTTCAATAAACTCCAAAACCTTCCAATTAGCACCAACAACTCCTTCAATCTCCTACACCTTCTAAAAACAAGCAACAACCTCAAACAATTATGTTACCCTGGGTTACCTACAACAATAAATATCCAGAAGGCTTTCACACTAATACATAAGGTTATTGATTGGTATATTATAAGAGAAAAGTGGTGATATTAGCAAATGGAGTGTGATAACATCAACATAATTACTTAAAAAGCTCATTTTAAAAATATTTCCATACAAATAATATTACAATCTGCATTTCAAAAATGTATTATCTCGGAATTAAGTACCAATTTCTAATAGAAAGTTATAGATAGCATTTTTACATGAATATCATACTAATAAGGGTATATTTTCTATGTAATTTGTACGAGATATTTTCGATTTACAAAAAAAACAGATAATCTACAGATAGAGATTAACTGTATGAATTTATCTGTATGAATTTTCTTGAGTAAAGTGGGTATATTATAAGAGAAAAGTGATTGTAATAGCAAATAGGGAGTGATCAATAAAATATTATCAAGTAAGAATGTAATTATAATAATATTTTCATACAGATAATGTCTATCTGTAGATAAATTGAACAAAATTGTGGTGGTCTATGAATTAGGTACCAATAGCTAAGAGAAAGTTATAGGGCTTATATATTCTATTCATATATTAGAATTGTAGCTAATTTCGCTGTAGCTCGGGTAGGTTAGTGAAGGATAGGTTTAGGTGGGTAGGGTAGGGTAGGGTAGGGTAGGGTAGGGTAGGGTAGGGTAGGGTAGGG
>LODT01000009.1:0-183006 GCA_001606155.1 Tieghemostelium lacteum | reverse complement strand
ACATCACCAGTCACTGCCACTGCACTGCCACTAGTACTCCACCAGTCACTGCCACTGCTACTGCTACATCACCAGTCACTGCTACTGCAACATCACCAGTCACTGCTACTGCAACATCACCAGTCACTGCTACTGCCACTAGTACTCCACCAGTCACTGCTACTGCTACATCACGAGTCACTGCTACTGCTACATCACCAGTCACTGCCACTGCCACAAGTACTCCAGTCGCTACTGCCACAAGTACTCCAGTCACTGCTACTGCCACTAGTGCACCAATCACTGCCACAAGCACTCCACCAATCACTGCCACAAGCACTCCACCAATCACTGCCACAAGCACTCCACCAATCACTGCCACTGCCACAAGTACTCCAGTCACTGCTACATCACCAGTCACTGCTACTGCCACTAGTACTCCAATCACTGCTACTGCTACATCACCAGTCACTACTACAACTGCTATACCAACACCAGCCCCACCAGTCACCACAACATCTACAACATCAACTAAACCTCCAGTTTTTACAACAACCACCAATAGCTCTGTAATTATAAATGGCTGTATATGTGAAAAAGGATTCCATTGCTTGCCAAGTAGTAAAGTGTGTATACCCAATAATGAAGTATATAACGGTGAAACTTGTATGCATTATAAATGTGCAATGGGATATCACTGTCAAGAGTTTCACAATGGAAATCATATATGTAAGAAAGATAGAGATTGTATGACATGTGCTGATATTCAATGTAAAAAAGGTTGTTATCTTGTTGCAACCAAAGATTCAATTTGTAAATATCAACCAACGTGTGTATAAATATCAAAATATATAAAAAGTAATATTCAAATAATATAAAATTAAACAATTAAATAAAATATAATATAAAATTAAACAATTAATTTAATTTAAAATATGAATTGTTTATTAAAGTATGTTGTTTTCAATGGAGAGGAGTAGTGGAGATTAAGCCATGTACTCATATTTTCTAGCAGTTGGGTTATCATCCGCTGTTCTACGAATGTACTCTTGTTCAATTAGATACTCAATAGCTTTTTTAATGATAGAGATCTTTGGTGTAAACCATTTGGAAACTTGGTTGGTTGTTTCAACAGTCAACTCATTGTGGGATAAAACCTTTTTAGATTTCATAATACGCACAATGGCAGCTTGTAATTTGAAGAATCTTTCCTTTTCAATTTCAGATTCAGATACATTTTGTTGACCCTCAGATGTCTTGGCATCACCAATTTGTACTGAGACATTACAGTTAACTTTCATCTTCTTGCTTGTGAACTTTGCATTAACAGAAAATTCAGTTTCGTGGGTCCATTTCTTGTAATCTTGTTCGGCACAATCAATAATACCAACTTTCATAAGAGAGAGTAGAGGTAAACGTACAGAGTTCTCATCCAAACCAATGTTATCAAGAATTTGAGTACGTGAAACCTTTTCAGAACTGTTCAATAACAATAATATGGCCATTTGGTAAGCAGTGGTGTTTAATTTATATATCTTTCCTCTTACTTGACGAGAATCTACATCAGCTCTAGAGAAATCATAAAGGAAAGTTAAAACTCTACCTTGGTAGGATTTCTTGTAGAATGCTTCAAAATAAGTGATACTTGATAACATTTCTGAAGGTGGTTTGAATGGAGATGTGGTATTTTTGTTTGTCAATGACCATGAACCATTGGTTAATACATAAAAGTTAAAAGTATCTATTTTTAAAAAGAAAAGATTATATTAGAATAGTTTCAAAAACATATGACCTTTCTGTTGAGTAAATATTAAATACATACAAGGTAAGGTTAAATTTTGATCGTTCAAATAGGTTTGGAAATTTGCATTGATATCTTTACACAATCTCATATCTGTAATCATTCTAGTTAATTTAGTACAGTAATCAAAACCTTGATATGCCTTCAATTTGTTAATCATAGTGGCTTCAGCATCTTCTGAAGCAGAAAGATCTTCTACAAGACGTTTAGAAAGCATTTTTTGGTAATTTAACATAAAAATATCCTTGTCTGGTAAATATTTAAAGAGACAGACTGCCTCTGTGAGTTTCTTTTCCAATTCGGCCTCATCAGAGATGTGGTATGGACCTTTACGAAGGATTTGATCACAAAACTTGGAGAGAACAACTGGAATATTGGACTCTTTCTTTTTGGCATCATAGGAAGCTGGATTGTCATTGATTACAACACTAAATGATTTATCCATAACAGTGATAAAGGTGGTATCGTTATTGAATGACTCCTTGATCAAACTATTAAATCTATTGTAGATTTTCAAAAGAATGGTAATAAGAACTTGTGGTTTCTCTTGTGCCTCCTTAAGATTGGATTCAATCTCTTTCATACCCTCTGCCTTGATAAAGTCACCTAGATTTTTACGAAGTGGATCCAAATGACTAACTCTGTTCAAGAGTGAGTACATCATACCCAATTCCATAATCTTGTCCTCAGTAAGTAAATCAAGGAATTTAGTGGCAAATTGCTCCTTGTAGTTACTAATAAGATTGTCATTTAAAATCTTTGTCAATTTGTCTAGAGTTTGAATTGGCATGTATTTCTTTACTCTGTTTGTTTCTTGATCTATACGATTATATACATGTCTCATGTACTCAGAAATACCATTCTTTTCAATGAAATCACTAGATTCAAATTTAAAGAATTCTGTTGAGGTTTGTAGGAATGATGTTTCAAAACAATCTTGATAAATTTGTAATTTGTTCTTTTCTGGTCCCAATTGAACTATAAAGTTATAAAAAAAACATAATTATTAATAATTTCATAGTTTAGTTAAACTAGAATGATTGAAAAAAACTTACCATAACATTCTAATGAATCACCCAAAACATTCAAATCTGCTGAGTCACCTTTTCTATCATTTTCAATGATTTTTAATAAAGAAACAGAGAGTTTGTTTCTCAATGGATCAAAAGCGGTTTTACGCCATGCCTCCAATGTATCAGAGAAAATCTTACTCTGATCACCACCTGTTGTTGCTGCATTATTTGGTTTTGAATCACTGTTAAATATTTTATTCTATAAATTAACCAAACCAGTTAAAAAAAATGTGTTATTCAATTTTTTCTTCTAAATATCTTTTTTTTTGATTTTTTTTTTCAGTAATACGTACAACTGGAGACAATAAATTTTTTAATACTTTACAAGACCATTTCCAATCATTCCAGTGTTTTCTGAAAAATGCTAACAAGGATTCATTTGGTAAATTATCAGATCTCTGAATAATGAACAAAAAAGAAAGGGGAGTGTTGTGTTAAATGTCAAATTTAAGTGTCAAAGAGGGAATTTGAATAACTTACAGCCATAATTTCCTTAGCTTTGTCTTGTACTAATTGTAATACTTTTGGATAGAAATCCTTTAATACTAAATCATTTTGAGTTGAACAATAATTGTACACGGAGCTGTTTTGATGATAGTTAGAAAGGTACTAAAAACCAATGCTGTAATATAGGGTTATACTTACGTATATAGTTTCATGTAAAGTTTTTTATCTAAACCCTGCTCCAAGTTTATAAAAAGATCATGAAAAGGTCTTTCACATTCTTTCCACAAGGTGTCTAAGGTAATTTGCTGTAATGATGAAGTCATCTCTTGAAGTGATGGCAAAAATATGTAAATGTAACAATAAAAAAAAAAAAGAAGATAATTATAGAAAAAAAAAGTTAACTAAATTAAAAAAAACAAAAAGCCTCTGAGGATGAAAGCAAAAAAAAATAGAAAGAAAAAATAGAGAATTTTGATTTTTTTTCAATTTTATGTATAAAATCTCTAAAATTTTATTTATTCACAGTAAGAGTTGGCACCTATTTTGTAATTCAACCAAAGTGTGCCCGCCTTGTGAAGGAAATGGTGTAATTGCACTCAAAGCAGAAGATAAACTAAAGTTACTATCAGAACTTCATGAAGATTGGAAATTGATTGAAGAGGATAAAATTAATAAACTTTACAGAAAATGGAGATCACCATTCCCTAAGTCTGTTGAATATGTGAATATTCTAAATACATTAGCTGAAGAGGAGGGTCACCATCCCGATATATCAATTTGTACGTGTTTATTATAATTATTAGACCAAATAGTACAATAGAATTATTTACTCTTCTTTTATTTTTCAAAGCAAATTATTGGAATTTTGAAGTTACTCTTTACACCCATTCTTTGAATGATCTTACAGAATATGATTATAAAATGGCATCTAAAATTGATAACTTAAAATTTGAAAACACACTACCTAGAGTTTCAAAGAAATAGACAATGTTTAATCAATAATAAAGCGTAATGAGAAATTATTTTCTTTTTTGTTATTTTTTTAATATCACATTATGGTTTGTTTTATATATATATATATATATAGGGTTGAAAGAGAGGTAATTTATTTAGTAGCTTTTTTAAATATCCAATTAATTTCATTAGTATTTGATTCAGTACTACTATTATTGTCATTTCCTACCAAAGTGGTGTTAGAGAGAAGTGGTGACTGTTGGTGAACAGATGCGGTATTAGAAGAGGAAGGAGTTGATGATAGGGAGTTTGGAGATGTGGTTTGTAATGATTGTTGTTGCGGAGAGAGTTTATTTAGAGTAGGTAAGGTAGGGGTAGGTGCAATAGCACCATTACTATTAGCATTAGCTAATAGATGTAAATTGTTGTTGATATGGTTAATGTTTGAAGAGGATGGTGGGGAATGGGAAGTTGGTGAAGCGCCACTACTACCTCCATTATTAGATTCCTGAAGTTGCTGTAACTGCTGTTGTAAATGTAATTGTTGGAATTGTTGAAGTGCTGATAATGATGAACTAGGATCAGAAGAACTCATCAACATTGGTGGTGATCCACCAGATGGACTTTGAAAAAATGTTGATTGAACTGATGATGAATTGTTCTTCTTCAATGGAGGTTGAATATTTAAACTAGGTGATTGAGGTGGGAATTTTGTACCACCTCCACCATTACCAAAAGGTGAAGAAGCACTAGTTGGTGATTTTGTATTACTAGTTGGTAAAGGTGACTGCTGTTGTTGCTGTTGTTGGTAAAAATTACTGAGATGAAATAACTCTGATTTTATACTGTCACCATTCTTTTCATGTTTTGCAACATGTCTTGAGAAATTGGTGATCATGTGCAGATTACAACCTTGAAAAAAACATATATATTTACCTTCAGAATCCATTCTAAAGAGCTTGAGTCCATACTTTATCATTTGCTCTCGCAAGTGAATTCCTCTGGATGAGTAACGTGTTGGTATTGCATATCTCTCACTGTCTTGGTCACCTCCCAAACCATATATTTGCATCTGGTGAGACAGAGGAGACTCTAAAAGATTGTTACTGTTGGTAAGTTGTTGTAATCCTAATGCTGCCGATTGTTGTTGTTGTTGTTGATAAATACCATATTGTTGTAAATTTGGTAAAGTTGATGATTTTTGATTAGATGATAATATATTGTTGGATTGTGATGTTGGTGTAGATGATGAAGGGGATGTTGACATTGGCGCCAAGTTAATTTGGTTTTTTATGGGGATAGATGTTAATTTTAGTTCCTTTTTGGAATTTGGAGAGCTATAGAAGCCTCCAATGCCACTTTGTGGTGACAATTGTGTGGGAGGTTGTTGTGGTGACAATTGGTGTTGGTATGGTTGATTTGGTTGTTGTGGTATTCTAATAGAGGGTGATATATTATATGGTTGAGATGATGATGATTGATGTTGTTGTTGCGATTGTGCTAAAAGTTGTTGAAGGTGTTGGAATTGTTGAGGGGAGAGTTGTGGTTGAGTTAGTTGTTGAGTTGAAGATGAGGAGGATGATGGTTGTTTTGAAAGATTTTCAATGACTTTAGCAAGGACTTCAAATTGATTATATATATTATTGACATCATCGCTGTCATCTTGAGCAGAAAGTGAATCAAAATTGGCAACCACAGAAGTATCAGGTCTTCTCTTTTTATTAAACTCTGAAACTGCGGGAAAAGTAGAAGATTTCTTTAGTGGACCACCAGTAAGATCCACTGGGATATTAGATGGAATGTTCCCTAGACTTCCAAAAGAAGTAATAGAGGAACTTGAATTACTAGGAGATGGACTAGAAGTAGATTCATAGAAATTAAATAAATGTTCATATTTGCGCAGTGCCTCTTGTGTAAATGATTGGGCTTCGTCTAGATATAGTGTTTGATCCTCTTCAGATTCCTGAAAACATGTATATTCTACACCTTTTCTCAGTAGACTTTCTGTTATATGGTGTCCTTTGAGATCGTGTATTTTCAAATGTACCAAATACTGATCCAAAGATCTAGTTCTAATTAACTTTTTACAACCCTGATAGATGCATATAAAATTTGAGAACTGATCTTTTGGAAAATAATAAACTTGATTAATTGGAGACTTTATCATAGTATCCAATATAAAATTTAAATTTATAATGGTATTATTATTACTATTATTATTGAATTTTGGTTTTAATATAATATTTGCGGTTGTGTTGGATGTTGGATAATCGCCATTAGATTCAGAGTTGGGATCACTGTTTTCAATTTCATCATTGTCCATCATCACCTGATCTTCATCAAATTTTCTTTTGTAAGATGCGGAATTTCTCTGAGATGTAGAGGTGCTATTAGATTGGTTAATACTACTGTTATTGATGTTGTTGTTGTTGTTGTTGTTGTTGTTGTTGTTGTTGTTGTTGTTGTTGATATTGTTGATATTGTTGGTAGTATCAATTTCTTGTAATGTATATTCATTGTTATTGACTTGTGAAGATGTTGGTGTAGATGTTGATGTCGATTGAATATTATTAAGAGATGGTATCATAATTTTTATATTAAATTATTTACTTTAATGAAAAAAATTTGATGGTGATTTTTTGAGTTTTTAGGGCAAAAAGAAGGAAAGGATGGCCTTTGGACTGGAAAAGAAAATTACAAGTTTTTATGATTCGTTGGATGAAGAAAATATTGGATTTCAAGACAAATCAATTAAAGTTGTAAAAAAAAAAAAACACACAAGTTTAAAGGCTGGGAAATATAATTTTAGATAGGCTCTGTCCTAGTTGGAAGCGGTGTTTTTTGGAATTTTTGGGATTGTTATTGAAGGTGGAAAAAAAAAGGTAGAGGTGTGTGATTGACTACTTGTTTTTCCTATAGTCTGCAAATAACAATGTAATTTGAGATGTATTAGAGTCTTTTGAATATGACTAATTATTTAATATCTATATAGAAACAATTAAGATGGAATGGACGAGTACAATAACAATAGAGAGCAAATATTTGCAGTGATGTCGATATTTTTTTTTTAAGGACTTTTTTTTTTTCTTTCGAGATAAGATGATGAAAGTTGGGAATTATAAGATTTGGGATTGGGTTGGTGATGAAATGAAATTAATATGTTTGGGAATATTATTAATCTTTGTTTTTTTTTTTTTTGTGTGAATAAAATGACTGATTGATTTTTTTTAATAAAATAACTTAGGCTAAAGATACAAAGTATCTTAGTTGTTGGTACCTTGTGATGTTATTTGAAGACGAATAGATATTTGTGAACAAAAAAAAAAAAACAAAGATTTTTTTTGACGTAGAATTAGGTTTAAATTGGTCGAAATATACAAATATCTGATATCAAAAGTAACTCTTTATGACACGATTCGACACATGGAATGCAAATTTGCAAGATTGTTTGGATAAAAAATTTAAAATGCATAAAATCAACCTAATTTTTTTTTTAAAAGACACATCAAATTCACCAAACCCAAATGATATTCTTAAAAATTTCAAACTTGATTTTTCAAAATTGTGTTTGGGTGGGAATAAATACTTTGATTTCGGACACTGTAAAATTAATAATTTGTAAATATTCCTAATAATACATCCAAAGAATATAGAAAATTTTTAAATATTAATAGGTACTATTACTTTTTTTGAATTTGAGATGTTAGAACCCTTTGATTAATCAATCTATATTTGTTTTTTTAGCTTCTACAGTATTTAAAACTTTAGATATTTATTAGTATCAAAGCATCTCAGAATGAATTCCACCATTGGAAAAATAATTTGAAATTTCATTCACTCTGTTTTTTTTTATTAAAATCTTAGATATTTTTTCATTTAGAAAGTACCGAAATATAAATTTCGGATATGTGCAATGTTCTTTGAATTCAAACTTAAAACCAGTGTCAACAAAATGTTATAACATATAGCTGGGAATTAGATATTATCATTAATGATTAATGGATGTCTATTGGGACATCAATAAATGAGCTGGGATTGGTTCTACATGCAAAAAATATCTTTTGACAATTGTCAAAACCCCAAATGATATTTGATTTTTCCCGTGTCTTTTCATTTTATTTGCACTAAATTACCGGCATATTAAAACATTTTAATATAATCATTTATATAAAATACAGTATTAAATTAGAATGCACAACTGCCCTTACAGATCAAATAAATATCACAGTTTTCTGTGTATTTGTGCAACCTTCTAATTCAAAAATATCACAAAAATATAATCTTAATCTTATAAAAGTATTTTGATTTTTCCCTTTTATTTTTGACTTTGAATTAGATCCTGGATATCATCATCTCATTCAAGCATTATGAAGGAAATACAATAGGTCAACAGAGTATTAATTCATTTAAATAATATGATAGACCTTGTGAGATTAGTCCCATTTATTAATGACATTGTTAGAGTTCACACAGATGGATTTTATTCAAAGAAACAGCTGGGTATCACTCAAGATACAAGTAAAAGAGGTGGTAAATCTCTTGATAATGTGAAGTTACGTAATGAGCCTGGTAATCTTAAGTATGAAAGCTTTCTGTAAATATGGTGATGAACAATTATTTAATAAATAAATATATTGAAAATCATGAAGTTGAATTAATTCATTGGGTGTGATGATAAATCCAACTTGAAACCATTTACATCCCCAATACAATGAATTATCATATTGGTCCATGTGCAGGAAGTGCAATAATTTGATTAAGGGGGAATTGAAGCACTACATACGGTTGGATGATTGGGCACAACCATCATTTTTTCAAAGTATATGGTTGAAATTGTTTATGATATTTAGTTGTTGTTGAGTTGAATTTATATCATTGTAATAATTTAATGTCCTATTTAGAGTATCCAACAGGGAGATCTACCTACTCTAATTCATTCATTATAAACTAAAAGTTTTTTCTAAATACAATAACAAAATAATTATTTGAATTATAAATCACCAAACTTTTGGTTCAAAATTTTTGGAAAATGTTTGTGGAGAAATGATTTGGATACCAGAAGATATTTTTTTTATTCTAATCCAAAAAATTTATCGATAAATTTTTATTCACTTCCCTACAATGTCATCTCCAAATTTTAATTTTTCGACTATAACTACTTCAATAACAATTCCACCACAACCACCTCAAGGACCAAGAAAAGCGAGATCCACCTATGTTGCTAAAGGAGCTTTCAGAATTATATAAAATTATAATAACCAAATGAAATCAGTATACTAGATTCCATTCAATTCAATTCAAAATTAATACAAATTTTTACTGATTAACCTAAATTAATTAAAATAAATATATCCTTATGAATTGATCTTAAATAAAACACATAAAGATCTTCATTAATTATTGTAATTTATATATAAATATATTGATTTATGTCAAGATTAATCTTGTGTATTTTCTAAGACAAAGTTTGGAGAGAAACCTGGAATACCCTTAACATTTGGCCACATGGTAAGTTTTATAGTATCAGCTACCACTGTGGATGTAGTTGGAACACCCCATGTAGAGATTGTAATAGTTGGTTTGTTACCTTGAAGGAAGTAGAATGAATCTAGCAGGATCCATCTTGCACCATAGTGAATCTGGCTAATGTAGTAGGTGTAAGTGGGTTTGTAGGATGTAGTGTCCCATGTGGGTCCTTGATCATTAGGTGATATTGAGTAGCTTACTGTGGAATGGTTGGAACAAGAAGGGAACCAAACACACACTTCATACAGACCTGAAACTTGAATATCAATCATATATTCAATTGTATAACTATTGTTGACAGTTGATGATTCAGAACTTGAGTTATCGTAGTTGTTACCTCCTGTCCCTTGTATATAGTAAAATGTCTTATTATAAGCTTGAATAGACTCACCAATCAACCAAGGACCTTTTACAGTCACCACATTTCCATCGTTCAGCTGATTACAATATGTAGCACTGATAATGATCTTGGGTGGGTTACCTTGATTTAGATTTAAATTTTCCAACAAATTTTCAGTAAACATGCCTAATATAGATGATTGGTATGGTGTATACCCATAGTTTTGGTATCCATCTGAAAATGCACTGATTATAATTTCATTTCCATTAGGTAGAACCATATGAGCAATTTCATTAACATCAGTATTGGTAGTACCCAAAACTGAATGTATGATACTTCCTGGAGGTAATCCAAACCCTAATGATGTATACTGCGAAAATGTCTGTCGACTGATAAGATCGGTCATATATGAGGTTCCACTAGAAAGTATCCCACTATGCACTATATAAAGCATCAACATTGCTGCATTATAAGGATCCATATAATTTGGACCGGTTATATTATAGATCATACCCTCACCTTGGCTTGGAGTAGGTCCGGAATTGGATGGGTAAACTTTGTTTATCAGTGTCTGGTTACCAAGTAATCCAATGGAATCCAAGAAATTCTCGACATACATTCTCTGAGATTGCCATTGCTGGAATGCGCTCGAGGTAGGTCCTTGTGGAAAAGGTTTATTCGGTGCATTGGTAATGATATCAATCAGAATACCAGTGGTAATCGATGAGAATGAATCCATCATTGGCTGTGCGACCATTTGTAGACAATGTGGATCATTCCCATTCTGTATACACCAGTTTACAGCTGATGCTAGAAATGGTAGATAAGCACATTCCGTGGCATTCGATAGTGCATCACCATTAAATGTGGCCATTGACCATGATCCACCAGGTTCCATCAACAAAATGACAAAATCCAGTTTTGTAATGGTTGAGTTATGTACAGATAAAAGATATTGACGAGATTCTATAGCTACAGTTAATAACTGATCGTCTATATTGATTACAAAAGGTGATAAATTAAAACTATTACTACTACTGTCATATGGTATACTAAATACTACTAATCCAATAACCATTGCCGTTATTATAACTAGTATAACAATGGGTATAACTTTTTCTTTGAAACCTAATCTTCTCTTTTGTTTATATAGTTCTTTATTATTATATTCTTCTTCATCTTGTTCTTTAAAATTGTTTTTATTATTGTTATTGTTAATACCAAACTCTCTATTTAGATCAACAATTTCACTATATCTATGGTTGTTGTTATTAAATTTACTATTGTTTATTAAGATTTCTTCTTCTTCATTTATATACATTTTTTTATAATTTTTGACTGAAAAAGACATAATGTCGGTGGGGTGATTAGAAAATGAAATGGAATTTTGCTAAAAAAAAAAATTTAAAAGGGTTGAGGTTTGAGATGGTTTGGAAGGAGATTTATTTTAAAATTGATGGTATAGGAAATATGTGAAAATTTAAATTAAACTAGGATTTAGTCATCTGATAGCTCAACAGCTTCATTTTCATCGAAACTGTCACCTAGAGTTGAGCAATCATCATCGTCATTATGTTTATTTTTCATTGGAACACCAGAATAGATGGGAATTTGATGTTGATCTGATGAATTGTCTATAGATGGAGATCTAAAGTTACCATTGCTGTTGGTAGCTGTAGTTGTAAAGGAGGTATTGAGTGTGGAAGTTGAGGTTGTAGATTGTACAAAAACCTCTTGAACTAGTTGAGGTGCACCATTGAATATCTTCTCAAAGTTTTGAATCATTGTGGTTATAACCATGTTTCCTAATGCGATATCTTCAACTACAACATCGTGTTGTGATACCAGGATATTAGGTCCAACAACAGTAGCAAGATTAGCAGGACCCATCTTTGATTTAGGTGTCTGCGATATCTGGTACAACAAATGCATCAAATGATGTAACAGATTGTAATAGTGTTTAGGTAGAGATTGTACAACTTTTTGAATTTTTGCAACACGTCCGTTTGGATCTTCGATATTGCAGACATCGATAAGATCATTGTAACGAGAGTAGGTAAGTAGAGGTTCAGGTTGAAGCTCTCTAAGGAAGAGCTTAACGAGATTACATGTAACATGTACATCTGTAATCTCATCGAGATTGTATTCTTTACCTTCATCAATGTTCTTTTTAACCTCCATTATAATTCTCTTGGTACCAGAGAGACGGAATAACCCTTCCTCTGTTATATGGTTTCTTATAGAATGAAAAGCACGAATGATAAATCTGGGAATTGCACTTTGGTCCTTTTGTAAAAGTACCGAAAGATCCTCGCCAAACACCTTGTTCTTCAGTGCCTCTTGTGCGCCTTTAGTAGGAGACAACATCATAGACATTCTAACCTTAGATTTCTCCAATTCAGCCTTTCTCTTCTCAACATATAACCTATATTCATAGATATCAGGAATCATCTGTGCCAACCATCTGTAGCCTTTTGTAAAAAATGTGTGGTAGCTGTCCAAGTAGTCACAGAGTTTCTCTATAGTCTCAAACTCTGAAATGACATTGGTATCCTGAAGAACTGAGGTAGTCTCTTGACCTGCATTCTCAAACTTTTGTTTCATAGTTTCACATTCTATTTCTTGTTCCTGTATTTTCTGTGGTTTGGTGTCTTTTTTCTTTTTCAATTGACTCAACTCACTGAGTGAGGCATCATAACTGACCCTGACTTTATCATATTCTTTCTTTTGATTTTGAGCTTGAACCAATTCTGTTTTGGTTAAACTTTTTAATGGATTACTAACTTCATTAATTAAAGAAGTATTCTAATATAGCAAATAAATTTTGTTTATGTTAATTATATTCACACACTCACACTAACCACACACTCTGAAATTGTCTGTTTAAACATACCAATTTTGCTTTTAAATCTTCAAAACCAGCTTGGAATTCACCAATTTTTGATAAAACACCTGATAATATTACAAGATCTGGATAATTTTCTCTTAGAAATACACTATAATCTATAAAATTATTACTGAGTTCTGTTCCATCTTGAATGGAAACTCCAGAACTAAGAGTTTCTTTTTGAATTGATTTTGTCAATTTTCTTAGATTACCTTTTGATTCTGATATTTGCTATATTAATATAATATATTATTCAATTAATAATTCAATTTTATTATTTAATCAAAAAAACAAAAAAAAAAAAGTTGTAGTGCCAATGATATATATACTTTTTCTAATAATTTCATTTCCTCTGGTTCTAATGTATTTTCTCTATTACTTGTCTTCTCCATTAAATTTTGTTTGGTAATGGAGATTGACTTTTTAATTTTTTTAGAGAATTGCATTTTGGACTTGTGTGTATCTGTTTCTGCAAAACCCCTTCTAGTCACAATGAAATTATTACAATATCTAAAATATTAAAAATATATATATATAAATTAAATAAAAATAAATATAGATATAAATACAATAAATTACAAAATTGTTTAATTAAATTATAAATAATAATCCAATGGTAAAAACTGGTAAAGTAGAGTGGATCTGTTTTTAATTCAAATAAAATTTTTGGATAAAGAAAACTAAAAAAAAATCAAAAAAAAAAAAAAAAAATAAAAATTTGATCACTAACGACTATGACAGTGTTTGATTGTTTTATGAGAATTCATTTCCACCCACATTACCACAAACACATTTACAATTCAAAAATCACACTGTGAACATTATAATAATAAAAAATTAATTGAAATGAAATTGAATCAATTAAATTATTTTTATTTTAATTTTGGTTATCTATTGTGGAATCATTAGTCTCATTGGCTGAAATAGAAGTGGATTGTGATTCATCATTGATTAGTTTGTAGAGAGATATGGCTTCACGTGAGATTTTAGAATATAGCAGACAAAATGATTGTAACTCCACAAAGAGATCCTTGATATCAATGATATTATTTCTAATTAAACTCTGAATAAAGACGCAAACCAAACGAACTGACCTCTGTTGACGTGCTTTATCCTTTATATTGTTGCATGTAATCATACAGTTATTGATATACATTGGTATGAAATGACTGGGCAGTTCCACACTAGTTGCCAAAGCATTTACGACTTCCATTGACCTATAGTTAACCTCCATACTAATCAGAACCTGAAAGTACTCTTTAAAGTCTGGTGAATGTATAAGTTTAAGTAGTGCCTCAATGGCAACTGCCGAATTGTTCTCTACGAGTATTGGTAGTTTCTTGGGAACCAGTCCAGAATATAAAACCAAATTAGGATCCGATTCCAATTCAGTTTTAATCTGTTGAATCTGTGCTCTCTTTAGTCTTCCCCTTATAGCCTTTGACATTAGATCTCTAACAATCTTCTTGGAATTAGTCACTGATGAAAATCCCATAGTAGGACTCAACAATAGACTATGATTTATCGAATTATTTATCCAAATTGTTGTCAAAGGCTTATACAAAGGTGGTGCTATTCTATTAAATTGTGGTTCAAATGTTTGTAATTTCAATTCTTGTTTACTTGGATTTCCAATCCCATTATTATTCATATTATTATTACTATTGATTGGTGATTCAGGTGGTGTATTGGAGAAATAAAATAGTGATGGTGAAATTCCAATACTTTTTAGTGAAGGAAATATATGATATGGTAATCTATCTAGATAAAATTGTTTATATTCATTAAGTTTCAACCTATCTATATCATTATTCGTCACTGCTATCGAATCCGACTTTAAAATCTCTTTTGATGTTTTTTTTATAAACTATTGTACAACAAGATTAATATACCAAATCATCATTAGGGAGTTAATAATATACATACATCTTTTGGTAAATATGTTAAAAAGTATATTAAATAGTGTTTTTCTATTGAATTATAAATATTTGAATTATAATTTGATGCATTATTATTATTATTATTATTATTATTGTTTTTGTTTTGATTTTGGTTTAGTTCCTCATTGATTTGTTTTTCCAATTCATTGATATATAGTGGTAAAAATGGATTAAATACAATGGGATAGTCTAGAATAGTGTGATTAGATATGGAGATTGGTGGTGATGGTGATGTTGATGTTGATGATGTAGGATTGATATTTGTGCTGTTGCTGCTGTTTTGGTTTGAAGATGATGACGATGATGATTGTGGTGGTGGTGATGAATTATTATCTGCTACTACTGTACTATTGCTCTCATCTTGTAATGAAGATGATGACAATGAAGAAGATGAAGATATTGGACTATATATATCAGGTTTATAGAGACTGAATAGAATGTAAAATGATATCAATCGATGTGTGGGATCTCGAATGAAACCATCTTTCATCATTGTATAAATTGCACATCCAATCTTAAAATGATCAATCTTATTAAATGTTCGATAGAAGGTCGTTGATACAGCCTCTAGTGATTTATCATCTTCAGATAGCAATGATAATAAAGTTACTAAATCTTTAGAACTTATCATCCTATTTATATCTATAAAAATACTCTAAGCTTTCTCCCACTCTCTCTCTCTCTCTTCTGCTATCTACTAAATATCTATTACCTTTTCAGTTATAAAATGGTAGGGTTTTATTTTTAAATAAATAGTGAATTTGGATGGTCAGAGTTGAAAAAAAAAAATTGGAAAACAATTTACAAAACTAAAAACTTTTGAGTATGGAAGCAAAAATGAGTTTTTTAATTTGATCAGATTTAATCAATATCATCTAATTTGAAATCTTATGCTTTACCTATTCTTTATACTTAAAGATTTTATGTGTTTGTTTTTTACTGATAGATAAGAAAATACCTAAACATAAATAATATTTATTTTTTAAATGATAATTTTACATTGGGTACCACCTGAGGTGTTTTTGTATGTTTGTTCAAAATTGTTTATTTGAACAAGTCAATGAATTTACCATCTTCCTCCAACATGACAAGATCATCATATTCACCAACAAATTTACCATTGACAAACAATTGTGGTAAAACAGTTGAACCACTAGTAGCTTTCATGTGTTCTCTCTTTTCTTGGTCACTTGCAACATCATATTCTATAAAGTGGTTATATACATATGTGTATATATATTGAAGTTGTGTAAACATTATTGTTATTGAGACAAAGAGGTCTAAATACCATATTTTATATACATACCAATATATTGAATTTTTTTGGCATCTAACAAATTTTTAATTGCAGTTTGATCCTTTTTAATTTTCATCATACCAGTGGCAGATGATGTATATAATTCAACTTTAACCATTTTGCTTTAATATATTAACTGTTGTGAAGAGAAAATAAAATATCTTTTTTTTTTTTTTTTTGAAATTTTGTGTAAATTTTTCAAATAAAGAATGGGGTGTACACAATTTTAAAATTATTTAATTTAGTATAATACGCAAAACGTATTTATTTGTTATATAAATCTTTTATTATTAATAAAAAATTGTATAATATGCATAATCGTTTTTCAAAATTAAATAAATCACGATCGTTGTGGTAGAGCAAAATATAGATTTATATAAATATATATTAATATATGTAAATGGTTCAAATATGAAAATGTGTACATTTTAGAAGTGTGGAATTCTATTGATAAGAGTTTGTAAATCAAATAAATCCAAAGGGATAGTGGCGGGAACACAAACAGGGACACCAGCAGCAACACCATTATATAAATCCGCACTTGGGATTTGTAAAGTATAAAGGGCCATTCCAGCTTGGTTACAGACTGGTGTGGGGATTCCGTTTACTGTGATACCAAAACCCGATAATTGGTTTGCATTTAAATTCCATCCATTTATTGTATTTCTGGTCTCATGGTGAAGTGGGGCGGTACCAAATGAAATAATTTGTTCAGGATTGGTACCTGCAAAACCTCTTCTATAAAACATCATTAAAGCCCTGAAAGTATTATTTGGACAACGATTCCAAATTTTAACACATATGACCATTTGAATATTGATATTTGGGTTAAGGTATTGGAGGGCCTTAGTGTTCAGAGATTGAAGAGACTGAGAATATCCAACCTCTACAACAAGAGTAGGAAATGGAAGTCCAGTATTATTGGCTTGTGGACCAACTCTATTTTGTGGTTTAATTGATTGATCAGGTTCATATGAAACATTGTTGGGGATTGCTGCTGTTCCTGCATTGAAAGTTATTCTGGATGCACCACTGATATTTAATGAGTTTCTTGTATTATTATTATGATATTTTATCTCTCCAACTATGAAACTTGCTGTTTGTTCATGAATATCTGTAACAAATTCATATATTAAAACACTTCCATTAATAAAGAAAACTCTATCTTTAGTGTCACATAATAATCCATCTGCATATTTAATGAAATCCTCATAATTAACATCTGCTTCAATAATATAGCCATTATTGGTTTCATTTTCTTCTGTTTTTATATTATTTTCATGTTGCTATAAAGCCACATTAATAAATGATAAAATATAACAATCTTAATAGAGTACTTACAGTTCTCAAATGGTTTATCTTTTTACTCCATGTCCCATTTAGTTTAAGTTTAAGTGGTATATTATTTACTGTTGAAGTAACTTTGGTATTGTTTTTCTTATGGGGAATGAATTCTATTACGTCAATTGTTTTTTTTAACATCTATTACTATTTTCTATTTTGGATATTGATGTATTAAAAAACTAAATAATTTTTTATATATTTTAAAAATATAATATATATTTATAATATTTTTTTTATTTCTTTGAAATAAAATTGAAAATAAAAATAAAAATTAATAATTATAATAGTTCTTTGGTGCTATTCTGGCACTTCCAAAAGCTTGGTTGTAAACTCCATATTAAAACAAAAATAAAATAAAATAGAGTGATAAAATTAAAAAAAAGGACAACTTGAGTGATTAGCGCAATATCAACTTTGATCAAAAAAAATAAAATTTTTTTTTTTTTTTTCGTTTTTTTGACAAACCGAGTCTCCATTCTTACAACTTTATAATATATATATACAATGTCATACAGAGGAGGCGGCAGCAGAGGAGGTAACTCAAGAGGTGGATACAACAATGGTGGTGGAAGCAGAGGTGGATACAACAATGGCGGTGGAGATAGAGGTGGATATGGCGACAGAGATTTTGGTCAGACTATAGGTAATATACATTAACCCTCCTCAATTGAGTTTCAGATTAATTCAGATTTCAAATGACATTGTTATCAAAAATAATATAATTCATTGGACTCCAATCAATCTTAAATTCTCAATTATTTCAAATATTATTATGAAATTCAGAAAATTAATATTTTATAATTGATTATATATTCTATATAGAGGTTGGTATATTTACACATATATGCGAAAAACAAATTGTAGTTGAATTGACACATCAAGATGTTCCAAAATTCAACAGTAAGGCACTATTTTCCAACAGTCAACCAATTGGTTCCATTGATGAAATATTTGGACCAGTTAATAAAATATATTTTAGTGTAAAATTAGAAGCTGGTGTTCAAGCTGAATCCTTTAAAAAAGGTGATAAAATATATATTGGATCAAATAATCTATTAAACAAAAAACAATTTTTATCCGAACCAAAAGCGTATGTATTTTAAATATGTATAGATAGTTAGATTGTATTAGAAATATAGGTTACTAATATGTGTATGGGGATATAATAGAAAACCAAAAGTACCAAAAACCAAAGGAGATCGTGGTGGTAGAGGTGGAGCCCGTGGAGGTTCTCGTGGAGGTAGAGGAGGACCACGTGGAGGTGGTGGAAGAGGAGGTGCCCGTGGTGGTGGAAATAGTTTTGGTGGAGGAAGAGGTGGTGGAAATAGCTTTGGTGGAGGAAGAGGTGGTGGTAGAGGCGGTTTTGGTGGAGATCGTGGTGGAAGAGGTGGCTCAAGAGGTGGTTTCAGAGGTGGAAGAAATTAAAAAAGAATTAATAAATTAAACCCCCATTTACCATTTTAAGTTTAAAAAAAACATTTTAGTGTGGTGTGTTATATTAATGTGTTTGTTATTTTAAAATGAAATGAAATAATAGATAATATGACTAAAAATGATTTGATGTTTTTTTTTGTTTAATTATTATTTTATTAATAAATAAAGAATTAATTTGAAGGGGGTTGGGGGAGGAGGATGCGATATATTTTTAATTGGTTTCTACATGTTCGTCATTACTGTGATGGTGATGGTGCTTACTGAATGGGAAATGGAAATGGTGGTGTTCAGAATGGGATTCTGGTGACTTTGGTTTATGGGAATTACTAGGGCTACTAAAGAGCTTGGCTATTGAGTGACGTCTAATGTGACTAAATATACCGTGACTAGACTTTTTTCTTTCCTTTTCTGGAGATTTGGAACCACTGTTAGGTGGGGTTGTTGGACTGGTTTGTCCAGAGTTAATTCCAGTTTGAGGTTGAGAATGGTGACGTTGGTTCAAGTGATTATTCTCTAAATCATTCAAATTGACAGGATGTGAAGATGCTCTAGGCATATTGACTTCAGATAACATGGTACCAGGTACAGCTTGAGATTTTGAGAGTCTTGAGTCACTTGGAGATCTTTTAATAGGACTTTTAGGATTACCATTTGAAGTCTGACTACCAGCAGAACTAATTCCACTACTATCATGACTGGAATGCAATGGATGTGGAGGTGGAGATTGACCTCTAATTGGAGACACATCAGTAGCATGTTCAGTCCCGTTATTATTATTATTATAACTGTCCTTATAAGAGTCCAAGTCCATGCAAAGTTCGTTAGTAACCTCCAGTGACTTTTTAGCATGTTTAAATAGCTTATGATCCAAAAGCTTTGATGCAGAAGGTCTCTTTTCAGGGTCTCTCTGAAGACACTTCTCAACAAAGTCCTTGTACAATAATGTTACATAACCATGTTCAGTATCCTCTTGAAGCGAGGGAGGTGTACCAAAAAGTAAGTTCATAAATATCTTGTTGGGTGTCAGATCGGACCCAGGAGGTTTACCACGAACCAATTCAATAGCAGTGATACCCAGTGACCAAATATCAATCTTCTCGTTATACCCCTTCTCCGAAATGATTTCAGGAGCCATCCAACATGGGGTACCTACAATAGTCTTACGAGCTGTAATTGACTTTCTTTCAAGTTCAGCACAGACTCCAAAATCGGATAGCTCAATTTCACCATCTTCTCCAATGAGAATGTTATCCGATTTCAAGTCTCTGTGAATTTTATGGTTATGGTGTAGATATACCAATGCTTTAAGAATACTTTTAAGAACGGTGATACTCAGGGCCTCTGGTAGACCATTTGGATACTTGTATTTAACAATATCTGCCAAAGATCCACCAGCTAAATAATCCATTACCAACCATAACGAATTATCTTTATCCAAAAATGATGTATGATAATGAATTAAATTTACATGATTATTTTGGTTCATTAATCTTGCTTCTTTCTGTGAATACATTTTGAAATTATAATAAAATTAGTTTCCTTTAATCTTTTCAAAATTTGTGAAAACTTAACTATAATAAACACACTTACAATAACATCTTTAATTAAAACAGTATCAGTTTTGATTAAATTTATAATTTTAATGGCAACATAGGTTTTAAGGGGCTTACAAACAGCTTTCCAAACTTTTCCTTCGGTACCTTCACCTAGAAATTCAATGAGTTCGTATCCATCTTCAGAGTTTGGATAAACTTTTTCTTTACATCCTATACACTCTAATTCTTTAATGATACTATTTCTTTTCTCTTCCGAAAAGAAATTTCTTCCTAGGGTTTTAGGTCTCTGTGGTAGACCATTACTGCTATTGTTCATGTTTTGCTCTATTCCATTGTTACTAACTGGACTACTATTAGGGTTAGAACCACTGCTATTGGTACTACTACTGCTACTACTAAAGTGGTTATTGTTATTGTTATTGGTGCTGTTGCTGATGTTACTATTTGTATTGGTACGTAAATTGGTATCCTGTTTTGGGGTTTGCTGTTTTGTCTGTTCAAAACTTTGATTCATATTTGAATATATATGCTACACATTCAATTGGATGTTGTTTAATATAGGTTTATTTTTAAAATTCAAATATTAATATTTAATAAATATTCATAATAAAATGGTAAAAAGAGATATTTAAAATTAGTATTTGTCATTGACACGGTGTTACTGTTTTGGGCGATGAATTTTAAAAATAAAAAAAAATAAAAAAATTAACAATTTTTGAGGAATTTTGACACACTTACCTTATAAATCTAATAAAATTAAATATTAGAAATATGGGAAATAAAAAAAAAATCAATAAATAAAATTCTATAACAAAAAGGGGAAGACGTTTAAAATATTTGTATACAATCGATCATTATATATCTATGTCAAAATGTACAACAAAGAGAAAATAAAAATAAACTTTTTAAAAAAAAATTTAAGAAGAGAAAGAACTGGCTAATTTATGTTGTAATAAGGTGCGCAGGTATAGAATGAGTTTCTGGGGATCACACAAAAACGAAAAAAAAAAATTAAAATTTAATTTAAAAAAAAATAAAATTTTTCAAAATAGGAAGTCAGAATGTATGAATTTTATGATGAATATTTGTTTTGATAAATGACGAATAATTTAAGTTAAACAGCTCTATTTTTAAAAACAACTAAATTTCAAACTTGCCACTACAATATTTCTTTGATTATTTTTATAAAAAAATGGTAGTTTTAAAATAATAAATGAATTGTAAAAATTGGTGGTAATTAAATAAAAAAAAATGGTCAGAATGTCTTAAAAAATTTCCATTTTATCTCATATTTATTTATAGGTTGTTTAAACAATCAAGTAAAATCCAAAATTCCTATGATTATAATAATATCAAAAATCCAGTTGGAATCTTCAATGAGATAAATTATTAATTTTAAAAATATTTATATTTCCCATAAAATGTAAATATTAGAATTTACGGAGTTTACCACATACAAAATATGTTTATATAAACTTGTTTTGCAGAATGTATTCTTAAAATGCACAGAAGACAATTCTTTAATTAAATTAAAAATGAAAAGTTTTTATTTTTTTTTTTTTGATAGATATTTAATTAACAATTAATAATAACAATGACTTCTTTTTCATCATTTGCAAATAATATTACAGCTGATGGTAAATTTCAACCAGAATCAGGTAGATACCATTTAGTAGTTGGATTGGGATGTCCATTTGCTCATCGTGCATTGATTGCATACAAATTAAAGGGATTGGAAAGTGCTATTGATCTCAGTGTTGTAGACTTTGAGATGAAAGATGGTTATTGGAAGTACTTTGGACATGAAGGTACTACACCAGATCCACTTTACGGATTCCAGAGTATCAAGCAACTCTATGATAAAGCTGACCCTCAAAAACTCTATACAGGTAAAGCAACTGTTCCTGTTCTCTGGGATAGAAAGACTGAAACCATTGTCTCTAATGAATCACATGACGTAAGTTCCCACCTCTAAAAACCAACCAAAAAAAAAAACATTTTAACTTACCTTAAAAACTATATAATTAGATTGTAAGAATATTCAATTCCCAACTAAACAATTTAGCTAAATATCCAAATGTAAATTTATATCCAGATGAAACTAAAGCAAAGATTGATGAGGCAACTGATTTTATTATGAAAAACATTGCTTTCCAAGTCTACAAAACAACCAGTCAAGAGGAATGTAGGTATTTTATAATTAACCTGATTATTATACGTTTATATATGGTTACTAATTATTTTTTGAATAATAAGATGAATTGTCATTTAAGACATTTTTCAATGGATTAGAGAACCTAAATGAGAGATTATCAAAATCCAGATATCTTGCAGGTAATGCCATTACTGAAGCTGATATTAAATTATTTGTAGTTTTAATTAGATTTGAGCCAGCATTCTATAACCTCAAATATAATCTTTATCCATTATCTCATTATGATAGTTTATTCAACTACATTAAAGATTTGTACCAAAATGAATTTATTAAACCAACAGTAAACTTTTACCATATTAAAGGTATCTATTACACTAGATCTTCATTACCAGAACCAAGATTAGTCCCAATTGGACCAAATCTCGATCACTATGAAATTCCACATAATAGAGTTAATTTATAAAAATCATTTTCACTGTTGCATTCCAATTGTCAAAAATAATAAATAAACAAAACATGTTTAAATACCATCACCACCAAATCTTTGTTGTTCAGTTAAAAAAAATCTAAAAGAATGTTGTTCTTTCATGGAATGGGATATTTCATTTAATTTAAAATAAATTCAAATTTCTAACAAAATTTAATTTAGCAATACAAATGTCTATAGTAAATACATTTTCAACATTTGTAAATAATATTACAACAGATGGTAAATTTCAACCAGAAAGTGGTAGATATCATTTATATATCTCTGGATTTTGTCCATATGCACAAAGAGCCAATATTGCACTGAAATTAAAAGGTTTAGAAGATGCTATAAGCGTCTCTGTTTTAGATTTCATAATGAAAGATGGTCTATTATGGTTTGGAACTGATATTGATAAACCACATAAAGGTGTAACAGTTGATCACTTGTATGGTTTCAAAACATTAAAAGAACTCTACGAAAAGGCAGATAAACAACAACAATATACTGGTAAACATTCAGTACCTGTGTTATGGGATAGGAAATTAGAAACTATAGTCTCTAATGAATCTCATGATGTAGGTATTTAACATATCTAAAAACATCTAAAAATTATATACTTATAATGTCATTTTAGATTGTAAGAATATTTAATTCACAATTGAATAATTTAGCTAAATATCCAAATGTAAATTTATATCCAGAAGAGATAGGTTTAAAAATTGATAAAGATACTGATTGGTTTATGAAGAATGTTGTTGGTCAAGTATTTAAACAATCATCTCAAGAGGAATGTAAGTTACATTTTAATGGTTATATATAACAGTTAAGATTAATATATTTGTTGTTTGACAGATGAACTATCTGCCAAGACATTTTTTGAAACTATTGAGGAACTTGACAGAAGGTTATCTACTTCTAGATACATGTTTGGAAAGGAGCTTACAGAGTTTGATATAAAGGTGTTTGTAGTTCTTATCAGATTTGAGTTATGTTTGTTTCCAAGTCTCAAATTGAATTTACATCCATTGACATATTACAACAATTTGTATAATTACACAAAAGAACTATATCAACATCCACAGATTAAATCTACTGTCTACTTTGACCATATTAAAGGTTTTTTTAATATTGGTAGACCAGGTTTAGCAGATCCCAAGATTCTACCACTAGGTCCTAATTTGGATCACTATGAATCTCCATATCAAAGAACTAATTTATAAACAATCCCCTCTCCCCCACAATTAGCATCAACATTAACAACATGCATAATATATATTCTCTTTATATTTTATAAAGCATAAAAACAAACAGTTTTTGGTATTAAATAGACCACAAGTGGGTCTCTGGGAATATAAAGGTATGAGGGAATTAATTTGAATTGAGTAAATTAGATGAAGAGGTTCTATTGGTTATATTGGTATTGGCAAATAACCAAACAACACCAAAAACACACACCAGAATATTCTGAAATGTGTTTGTTTGTTTTTTTTTTTTTGTTTTTTGGGTATTCAATCATCACATGTTTCTTTATGGTGAGTTGAGATTGAACTGAATTATATTGGGAAATGACAGTGAAAACACCAATTGCTAATCAAACAAATTACAAATTAAAAAAAAAAATAAAAAAAAATTATATTATTATTGATTTTAGTTGAAAAAACGAAGTGGGCGAAATAATATTTATAATTAGCTACAAAAGAAAAAAACACATTAATATACTCCCACTACCCACTCATTCTTAATCTTTGGCGATTAAAATATTCAAATACACAACCTAAACAATCTTACATTGAATCCTGTTAATTATTTTGACAAAAACTATAGGCAATACTATGGAGACAGGTAGGTTGATACGATTAATTATTCATATCCTCATTGCAGGAAATTCAAACTCTTGAATGGTGATTGCATCATACCATCTATATGCTACTCTAAAGAGTTTTTAAATAACAAATTTGTTATAATATTTTTTATTAAATTTTCACATATGATATACACCTATAATTGAGCTCAAATTTGAAACATCAAACCAATTTATTAACTTTCCCTCCTAAATTAAAAAAAAAAAAAGATATATCATTGAATACCAGCGCCAATACAACAAGTACCACTACAACTACAACAACTACAAATACAACTTCAACTTTATCTGAAGATAATAAGGTTATAATTGATAAAAGAACAATTAGAAAACAAAAAGAATTAAATCCATTTATTTCTACTGATAAGTATGTGTTCATAATAATCATTCTCCATAAATTTTATAATAATATTTAATTAATTAATTGAATAGACCAAAAGAAATTGTCCGAAAAAGAAAAGAAACACCAAAATCAAAGAAAAAGAAATTAAAAAGTATAGAGGATGCACTAAATAGAAAAGAAAAAACTGTAATTGAAGTTGAGAAAAGAGTTAAAAAGAATTTATCAAAAAAGAGATGGAATTCTTTATATTAATAGTTTATATATATATTTTAATTAGTAGTTAAAACAATTTGTTTTAAATAGATTATAATAATATAATATTATAATCAAACAAAGTAATAGTAGACAAAAAAAAAAAGAGAAAGAAGACAACAGAGATAGAGAGAAAAAAAAGATAGAGATATAAATTATTATTTGTATATACAAGTTTCACCCCAATCAGAGGGGTTTTATTTACACAATCCCAATTAAATCTAATTAATTTATGATTGATGTTATATCAAATTAATATTCGAATTCCAGTTCATTGTAACTATCATTATCTTCTTCATCACTACTATTACTACTTATATCACCAAAATAATCAAATTGTATTATATTATTACTATTATTTAAAAAGCTATTATTATTTATAAAACCATTACTACTATTATTATTATTATTATTATTGTTATTTATATTTTCATCATAGGATAATATTCGTGACATTTTTTGTAATTTAATCATTTGTTTCGAACTCAACTTTCGCATTTTTCTTTCCTTTTTGGGTCTATCAGGACATTTTAATATTCGTGTGGGACTAATAGGTGGTGTAATATTTATATTTGTATTTGGAAAATTATTATTATTATTATAATTGCTTTCTGTAGTTGAAGTAGTATTTTCAATTTTTTGATGATGGAGAACATTTTCATTGTTATTAATAACAGAATTATTTGAATCGATTATATTTTGAATAGAAAGTGAAGCTATTTGAAGCACTACCACTAGATCATTTGGATTTTTATTATTGTTATTGCCATTGTTGTTATTTAGAAAATTATTATTTACACTATTTGAAAGATCATTGCCGATTTTATTTTCATTGTTATTTCCTTCCATTTTTAAAGGGTCTTTGGTCTCTCTTCTATATTTAAATTATTATTATTATTATTTATTATTATTATTAATTGGTGGGTATAGGTTACAAGAAGTAGAGGTGGTGTGAATATATAAATATAACAATTTGTCTATATTTTTTTTTTGGTAATACTATTATTATATTAATTAATTGTATTAAAGTAACTTTTTTAATTTAAAAGTTTTTTGTCTGTATTGGTATGGATATGATAATATTAACTCTATAGGGCACAAAACAAGTGATTAGCTTTTGGAAATTGATAAAATTAAATGATTGTGTATTTTTTTTTTTTCACTCTCTTTTGATGTTGATGTTGGTGTTATTAATGAATTATGTGTTTGTAGTTATTTATATGATTTTTATAAAATTATCAACCCAAACAATGAGCACCAATTGTCAAACACCCATAGAGATGAAAGTTAATTTGTAAACAAGAGTTTTTTTTTTTTTGGAACAGAGTAAAAGAGGGTATGCAAAGGGTGTGAAGTAGTTAAATTTAAAACTTGCAAATTAACAATGGCATTAAACAACAATTAAATCAACAACACTTTGAATAGAAAAAAAAAAAAAAGCTTTATATATTAAAATGTAACCCTAGGTAAAGTACTTGTTTTAAACATACTAGCACCCACACTTGTATTTCTCAAAAAACAAATGTTAGTATCATGTTTTTTTCTTTTGCAATAACAGCAAATATTCATTAATCAGTCAAATGAAAAATGTGGGTTGATGATGTTGATGATGTGTATACAAATTTATTTCAAATTTTCCCCACCTAGTGGTTGAAAAAAAAAAAATAATATCGTCGATTTAACATCACACCCAGAGTAAAACACCACATATCACACAGGGTTTGATTAGTTGTGAAGTTTTAAATCATTAAAATGGCACTTCATTATTATTTTTTTTTGAAAGGGGTACATTCTTCCCACAAATGTATCCTGAAATGACATGCTATTTGCAAGTTCTTATTTGAACCCCAATAGGATCATTTTAAAACATAATTACCACAACTTTGACTATTTAGTTTAAAATAAAAATGTGTGATAAATTAAAAATAAACTATATAGTTGAGATTAAAAAAGATAGGTTAATGATTAACAATTAACGGTAATTTCCATATCTACAATTTTCAATATCTCCGTAAATTGCCAAGGTGAACTTCCCTATCAACACTTCCTTATTATTATGTCCAAACTGTGCGGATTCTTGTAGTCACATTGAATTCTGTTTCGAATGGGTAGTGATACTTGGTATGCCATGAAATCCATCAACAATTTCTTTCAAATAATCTGACTTTTCAAAAATACAAGCAAATTGAAAGAAATTCCTTGAAATCCTCTTGGGGTATTCCCTAATCTCATAGCTAGACACCAATTTTAGGTTACATCATCTCCTTCAATTCCTCCCATTTGATTAAATAGTTAATTATTCTCAAGAATATTAAAAATATAGAAACTGTCTATGGATTTTCTAAAACTAACTTGATATGGATTATAAATAAAATTTCCAAATAAGTGGCCAAGTCTATATATTTTATATCTATTTGAAATCGTATCATATGTCGTTTGTTTTAGATACATTTTTTTATTACTATGAATTGGTGGTAGAGTACCAATTGTAGAATTTATAGCAGCCACTATTAGTTAATTGGTTTCTAGGTTTGTATCCCAAATATCATAGGTTATTTGATTGAAATTTCAAAGGTTATCTAACGATAGGTACCCCACCGTATTTCACATCCAAAATTGTTACCAATACCTCACCATTTTGGGACTATCTTTTGAGTATTTTATTATATATCCAATATATCATTAAAAAATCATTTTGAGAATTGCCATTTACTAATTTACATTAAAAGATTGTTAGAAATTCTTCATACTATTAGGAAACTATACTTTTATTTATAATCTTTGATTTTAGAAATAAATTGTTTAGGTTTACTAAAACAATATTATTTTAGCCATCATATAAATTAATTACTTTATTCTTTAAATTTAATATCATTGGTGGTGTTTTTTGTTACATTTTATTTATCACACAGCCCTATTTTAAAATTTTTTTTAATTTACTAGTAAACACTTAAACCATGTATAATATGTTTTTACATGAATATATTTGCCCCACATACACACACACAACACCCCTTTCTCAATCATATTAAATCTCATTGACTGAAAGAGTTTTTTTAATATGAGTGTGTAAAATTATTATTTATTGTGTACAGTCATTTGGTAACAGTAGTGATATATAACAAATAGCTAATATTTAAAAAGAGATTTCTTCTTAACTATGGGAAAGATAAACTACAAAAACAAAGATTATGTGAACCAAGGAATCACAATTCACCTGTCATGGGAAAATTTTAAAACCAAAATGCAACAAATGTTTGGAATGGATCTACGGTCTGTAGCCCTATTCAGAATCGTAATGGCTCTATGTGTCATTGGTGATATCATAGAAAGACTCACTGATCTCAAGATGCATTACACTGAAGAAGGTATCATACCAAGACACTTAATCATCACAAAGTATTCGAGTAACCTGTTCTTTCCTATTCAACTCGTTAACCAAAGCTACTACTTTCAGTTATTTCTGTTTCTTATCCACCTGGTATTTGGAGTCATGTTACTAATAGGCTATCGTACTAGACTCTTTGCCTGTCTATGTTGGTTCATGACCATCTCTTTACAAGCTTATGTAGGTATCATTGGACATGGTGGTGACGTATACTTCCGAATGATGCTCTTCTTTCTTATATTCCTTCCATGTGGTCAATTGTATTCTGTAGACAGTGCAACATTTTCAACTGAGAAACTTAAGAAACCAGATTCCCAATCAGAAATCACCCACCAAAACCAATACAAGAAATCAAAATCATCAAAAATTGATAATCCTAATAGATATCGATACCTATCTTTTGCAACCGTAGGTATACTCATACAAATGGGGTGTTTGTACGTTGCATCCTATTTCCACAAGACTGGTGAGGAATGGCGAAATGGAGAAGCTACATTCTATGCTATAACATTGGACTATTTCTCCACAGACTTTGCAAAGTTTTTGGTACAATTCAGAGAACCAATGCGTCTATTGACCATCGCAGTAGCAAAATGGGAACTCTATGGTATATTCTTTATGTTCGTGCCATTCTGTACTGACTATTTCCGTTTCTTTGCTGCCTTTGGATTCTTTGCTTTACATGTAGGTTTTGGAATGTGCCTTCGTTTGGGTTTGTTCTTTTGGGTTACTGCTTGTGCACAAGCTATTAACATCCCACCATTTATATGGGATAATCTATTTGGATGGTTTGAGCGAAGGATTCTTAGAGGACAGAGACCATTGAAAGTTTACTATAACACAACAAGCCCACTTTCACAATACCTTACTTTGACTCTAAAGACATTCTTTATACTGCCCAATACCGTTGAGTTTATGCCATTGGAGATTCTTAATCCTGTAGATAGAATCTCTGTACTTGACGATGGAGCTGGAAAGAACTCGTCTTCATCAGATGATAGTAATGAGGATCAAGATGAAAATGCTAAAAAGAATAACAGATTTAGAGATTGTAAATCACTTTTAGTTGGTGATGATTGGTTGGTTACTATTGATAATAATGATATCAGAAGATCAAATATGCAAGCTCTATCGTTACTATGCTCCAAGAGCCCATTTCTAATGTGGTCTAGTAGACTATTCTTCTCAGAGAGAGTTTTTGGAGGTGTAATGAAACTAATTCATTTAAAGACTCAAAAATCTCAAATTGAAAGTCACAAACTCTCTCTCTACCAAGATAGAAAGTATCCAATCAAACCCTACCCACGTTACTGTGGATGGGCAAATAACATCTGGATGGCTTTTGTATGTTGGTTCCTGTTAGCTTACAACTTTGATACCTTTAAACAATACAATCTCGGATTCCAACAAAACCATCACGTCATGGCATATTTATTCAGATTTGATCAGAAATGGATAATGTTCAGTCCATCACCTCCAAAATACCATTGGTGGCATGTAATTCATGGGTCACTTGTGGATGGCACTCCTGTGGAACTCTTTAAAGATGAGGGTTTGTTTAGGATGGAGATTAACACCATTGTTAATTTTGATAAACCAGTTCCTTTTTATAAGTCTTATGGTAACCATCGTTGGTTCAAGTATTTTGAGGTTGGGTATAACCAAAATGGTAATGAGGGACTACGGTTGGAATTGGCAGGATACATCTGTAGAGAATTTAATAAGAAACATTTTGATGACCAGAGGTTGCATAAGTTTAAAGTATATCTAGTTTGGGAATTTCAAAATCTAGATGGAACTGTAAATCCTCCAGAGAATTCAGTTCAATGGGATCATCTATGCCTGCATCTTTAAGTAATCCACATTTTAATATAAAATTATATAAATAAATTTCAAAGTTAAACTTTTCCATTTTTTTATTGTTAAATGTTCGTTAACACCAAAAAAAGACAAATTAGAAAAAAGACAAATGAAAATGAGGTAACAGAGTCGATATCAAATAGTGCAGCAGATGAAGATGTAAATAGTAAACCTAGTGTAAAAAGAAAGAGTAATACCAATACAAATAAGAATAAATTAACATTTAGTAGTAAAAGCTCAACCCCAGTTAGAATTAGTTACTTTAATGATGACAATGGTACTGAAGATATTCAACAATTTATGTCAATTGCAAATACCGATGATAGTTCATTAAGTAAATTCAAAGAGGAGCCTAAAGTTGATTATAGCAATACCTCAGTATATACAAATGAATATCTAAAATCTCTAAAAGAACAACAACCCTCAAAAAGACCCATTATAAATAATAGAGATGTAGATGTAGATATGACAGATAGGGATTATAGTCTAAAGGGTGATGTGGATATGGATGATGTATCTATACCGAATGAAAATCAAATTAAATTGGCAAAAGAAAAAAGACAGAGACAGAGAGAAGGTAAATGGCAACATAATGATACAATGAATGAGGATGACGGTTTCGTACCGCTGTCTTCTAAAGAGATTTCAAATCAATCGAGATTAGTTAGAGAATCGAATGATGATGAAGATGATGAACAAGATTTTAATTATAACCAATCTAATATTATAAAGACTACTATTGCTCCTAGTAATATCGATACATCAACAATAGAAGAAAAAGAAGACGATGAGATTAGAAATTGGATACAAAATCAGATGAAAAAAGGTGGTAGTGGTGGTGATAGTGAAAGGAGTCGATACACTCAACCTGAGATTGACAAGAAAAGATCTGTTGAAAAGGAGCTGTTGAATCAGTACACTGTTAGTTCTATAGAAACTTCGTATATTGAAGATTTATTTAAGGAATTTGAACAGGTTAGAATCAGTTGGAGTGATAGTGTGAATAGTCAGAAACTAGAGCTGTCCCAGAAAGAGAACTTGTATTCAGATATCCAATTGTCATTGTTGGAATTGGAATCTGTGGATTTGAAGTTAAAAGACCAGTATATATACTACGATGAAATTAAGAGTTATTTTGATGATCTGAATGACTGTTTAATTGATAAGCTACCTCTAATTGAAAATATTGAAACCAAGATATTGGAATTAGACAGTCAACATGCAGCACTACTAAAGAAACAAAAATCTGATGAAATTTCAGATTGTTACTTTGAAATTGAGTCTAGGGAACAAATAAACAAAAATGGAGATGGAATGTCTGCTTTGGTGGAGAACGATGAAGATGAGTTTGGAAGATCGAGAAACCACTATCAAGAATCTCTAAAAAAGTCTAGAATGAAGCTAGCTGTCAATTATAAACAGAGTGTAGGGTTTGGTGACTTTGATTTGATGAATAGTGACGCGGAGGTACTATATGACCAAAATAGTGAAAAGGATTATCAAGTGAATAGAAAAGACCTGATAGGTCAGTTACAAATGCTATTTGATAATGTCGATCAGAATTATCACGAAATTGGGTTGATAAGAGATAGATTCTTACATTGGAAGTCAAAAGACTTGGAATCTTATAAAAAGGCACAGATTCCTTTAATATTGCCTAAAGTATTTTCAACATTTATAAATATACAATTATTGAATTGGAATCCGTTGATTGATAAGGGATTTGATCATCTAGGATGGTACCAAGACCTACTCAATTACACTAGTGACAATGAACAAGATTGTGATTTTAATTTGATACCCACACTAATTAGGAAACTGGTGTTACCTAAAATTGAATATCACATTAAAAATCATTATAATCCATTATCTAGACGACACAATAAATCTCTTCAAGAACTCTTTGAAGAGTTGAAGATTTACTATAACGATCAAGAGAAAGAACAGATTCTGCAACCTTTGTATCAGGTGACTTTACATGTAATGAAATCAGATGATACTATTCTACTACCATTACTATTCAATCCGGAATCCCAGGAATTCTTTTCATTTGTAGACAAGATTATGAATCGTACTATTAAATATCTAGAAATTCTATTTAGTTGGTGTGGTACCTCAACTATAGACCATTGGAAGATACTAGAAATGGTATCAAACCAAATTATAGGTAACAAAATAACACCATTTCTCATTGTACTCCTAACTTGTAATCTAGAGAAAACATTAGGTTACTATAAATTATTTATAGACACTATCTATAATCAACTGCTTAATCACAATCTATCCAAACTACATAACATGTTAAGTAGTTTTGATAAGTTTGTGGAATTTAAAAATTTCATTTCCTATCGAGTAAACAAAGTACTGGAAAACGCCTCCACTGTCCCCAATTTGACAATGCTCAATGATAAGGTGGACTCTATCCAAAAGACTCTGAATGCGTTAACAAAAAAATAAAAATAATTATTTTTTTATTTTTTCAAAGTAATGTGGTTTGTGAGATTTGTTAAAAATTCTGAGATATTTTAAATTTTTTTGACACGATAATTGTGCAACTTTTAACAAATCGATTCATGTTTCATCAGGTGCAAATTTTCTTTCCAACCTCTCTTGTTAATTTTTTTTTTTTAAATATCATATTCATTAGTTTTACACACACTACACAATGCCATTACCATTATTAGCCAGAAAATCACTCAGAGATAACGAACCACACCTCAAAGATGCTGTTGAACAAATCCAAAAAGCCTTAGGTGTTGAATGGACCTTTGAATTTGATTTTGAAACTCTCTTGGCTAAAGCTGAAGACAGTTTGAAAGCTGATTGCGTATGTACACCTGATTTTATTTTCCTATTAAAAATCTATTAGATATTAATATTTTTATAATAATTCAATAATAAATAGGGTGACATTTTCTACAAAAATATTGCCAAATACGTTGCCAACAATATTGAGGGTGCTGCTAAAGATGAGATGACCAAAGAAGCTCTTATTGAAGCCAATTCCAACTGTAAAATTGCTATGGTTGAAAACACAGATAAAAAGGATAGCACTTACTGGAAATATAGATTCAACAATGGTACTTTAGAATTGGTTTACAACAGAATCAATGTAAATCTTTCTGATATCCAATACTTCAAGATCCACACTGTCATCCCAACTCCAGGTGTCTATTCACTCCCAGCCAGATTAAACATCAAACAAAACAAAGAGAAATTCGATGAAGCTTTGGAATCCATTAAAGCAATCACCAAAAACGATTGGACCTACGATGAAGAGTCATTGGAAACTGTCTACAAAGAAATTGATCCAAGTTACCAAGCTTCCATCGGTGATATCTTTGCTGAAGTCATTACCAATGTTGCCAGAAACATCAAATCCAGATGTGCTGATGATATGGTCTTGGAAGCATTCAATGAAATCTGTACTAATAACAAAATTGTTTTCAAATGTAACAAGAAACAAAGTGATTACTGGTCTTTCATTTTTGAAAAGGGTGATTTAATTATCTCTTTCAGATCTATTGCTAATGTCAGTGATGCTGCTTATTTCAATTTTGAAAAATTATTATAAACACCATCCAGCTTTAATCAACATTCAAATAAAAAAAGTTAATATAGTGTATGTGATATCGTAACAACAAAATAAGATAATATAATTATAATAATACTTTTTTTTTTTTAAACAAAATACTCTTTTTATTTTTCAGATATTTGATAATTACGTGAAATGTTTGAAAAACAATAAACATTACAAATATTTTAGGAAATCACAATTGAACGAAACCAATGATCAATTAAGATGGTGTTAATTTTCCCTCTGAACCCAGACCATATTCGTCTTTTTTTTTTTTTATGATCACGTCATGATACCATCGCATGTCAGATTTTTTTGCATTGAACCATGGGCGAAGCACCCCATATCATAATATCTAAAAGATATTTATTCAAATGTGCATTGTCACAATATCCAAAATCAATTAAATTCTTTAGAACAGAAAAAAATCATTTCCCATTATAATTCACACCATTTCACTCTAAGTCTCTTCTTCGTATTTAATTATTAAACAAGAGATGAATAAAAATACAAATATACAGTTATTAGCTGCACTATTTGTTTTGGTATCATTGGTAAATTCACAGTCAACTGGACCAACTAAAAATGGGTTAACTATTGATTCTCTAAGTTTATCAAGAACTATATTGAATGCTTCAAGTTCCCTATCTCAATCAACTACTATTAGCATGACTATTGAATATACTGGACTAATTTCAAGTCTCTTTAGTGGAAGTTTTAATTCCCCCAATGGCGCCAAAGTATGGATTTCACAAAATAATTTCTTTAATCGTACTGATCACACTGCCAATGTCCAACTCTGTGTAGCTCTAGATGACATCTTTTCATGTGACTTATATGATCACGATTCTATAGATTGTGCATATGAAATTTCATTCTCTACCAGTGACACTAAAGAAAAAATTATTTTTGAAAACGAAATATTGACTTCATCGTTCCCAAACTCAGTCTTAACTGTTGTTCAAAATAATCTTCCACCAGCTATCAATGGGTTTGTTATTAATGTCCACCCAGATGGTCCTTTAGTGTCTTTTGAATTTGATGTTTCAGTCTATGAAATTGGGTTAAGAGAGATTTCAATTAAGGTATACAACGGTTCTGGTGACTCTGTTTTCCTAAGTCTCTCTGAAACTCCACCAACTTCAAATGGTCTATACTACTTAGAGTATTTAATCTCCCCTGAGAAAACTGGCACTGATTACTATGTTGATAAGCTCAATGTTGTTGACTTGAATGGCAATTTCATTGAATTGAGTACAGGTCAAATTCAACAAAAATTCTCAATTTCCACATTCACAGTTTCCAAATCATCAACACCTAAATATACCACACTGTTTTCATATACCGATGATAGCTTACCTGACAATGTAACCTCTTCAACCTATACCACACTCACCTTCAACATCACATTGAATAGCTATTTATTCCCAATTTATGCTGCATATAGTAGTTTATCATTCTGCACTAAATACTATCACAACTCCACCTTCCTTACACTCTATTGCACTATCCCACCTAACCAAGCTGAAGATTTCTATTATATCCAATGGAAATCTATCAATTCTTATATTAACCAAAAAGCATTTTTTAACTATTACTACCAGAGTATGTATATCTTATCCATTTACAATGTATATGACATATAATCTAACAATATCAAATTTAAAATAGATGATGTCACTACAGAACCAATTTTATCATCAGTTGAATACTCTGTTAAAACCATTAACCAATTAGATCCATTTTATATTGAAATGAATATGACCTTTGCCACTTATGGATCTTATTTAGACTATATTTCATTGATTAAAATCTTCAACCCTGATGATTTGTCTGGCAATTTAATTCAATATGGTTCCAATATCACTGAAGGTGTTTTAAGTGCTTCATTTTTGTTGGATACCACCAAAGCTAATTTAACTCAATATTTAGCCTTTATTAGAGATACTAAAGGTGATTATGGTGAAAAAGTGTTCAAAGGCCCTGTTACCACTCCAAAATATATTTCCCCAGATTTGGAATTGGAAATTCAATTTGGTAGTGATGTATTTGATTTTACAAATGGTACCATTGCTCAAGTTCCATTTACTGTCACTACAACTACTCAAAATGCGGATCAACTGACTAAATTTGCTATTATCTATGATGATATTCATAGTATGAATATTGGTGATCTTAGCTATTATGATATCTATGGTGGTTTAATTGCTAGTAATCTAACTCACAGTACCTATTCTTCATGGATTTCTATGAGATATGATGATATACCTGAACATTTCACTGGTGGTGATTTCTCAATTAAATTACAATACCCAGGTGCTAAAGACTCGCTCTATTACTATTCTACCACTTGTATGACTATTATTCCACCAGTTGCTCAACCAACTATTGTCACATCTCTCCAAATGACTCCAAGTGGACCTGTTATAGATAGCACTGCCAATGAATTTATAAACATTGTATTCCAAACCAAAGGTTCAAATGTCAACTATGCCAATGTTGTATTCTATCAATCTCAATTACAACAGTCTGAATTAGATTCCATTGAATTCCCATGTATTGTTGAGACTCCATACAGCTATGATTCATTAGTTGCTGAATATACATGTGCTATCCCCATTGCAACACTTCCAAGTCAAACCGTGTTTTTCTACTTGAAACTAGGCATTAATAACATTGATACACCAATATACAATTATATCCTCCAAAGCAGTAGTCTACCATCTTACTTTACTATTCAAGGCCCACAAGACAATGGATTAGTACCAACAATTCAACAATTCCAAACCTCAGTCACCAACAACACATTGTATATCAACTACAATATTATCAATCCAACCAATTACCTATTATCTCACGTTAAATTTAACCTATTTAATAGGGCTGTACCAGCAACTGGAGATATTGATTATGACTTTAAAATCAATCAATTAACAGTCATAGGTATACAATTAAATGGTACTACTGCAATTAATCTTTGTGATTTAGAAGGATTCACATTTGAATATATTGGTAACTTTGGAGTATACATGTCAATTGATTCACCAATTCCAGGTGTAGTTTGGGACTTCCCATATGAGATTTTAGTTGATATGGATAGCAACAAACAACAATTCCCAAATGATATAGTTTGTGATTATGCTGGACCTAGAGTAGTTGACTTTGGGGTTGAAAATCCACAATTCTACGATACCACATCTGGATCTGTTAATGTTACTCTTACATTCACCATCACTGATGACATTAGTGGATTTTCATTACTACAAGGTTCTATTCGTTCCAATACTCCTGATGCATACTATTTCTTAGATTTCAATGTATTGGATAGTCATTTGGTTTCAGGTAACAAAAATAATGGTATCTATCAATATATCTTTACTCTTCCACAATACAGTAACGCTACATACGTTGTCAGCATAATCTCAGTACTTGACCAAGCCTTTAATGAAAGATTATACACTTCACAAAATAGTTTATTCTTATCAAATGCTTACACATTGGAAGCATTTTCCTCAGTTGCCAATCCAAATACTCCATCCATTCAATCTATCACCGATACACAAGAGTCCAATGCTAACAATCTAGTCATTACTCTTTCTGATGCTATTGAGGTTTCTGTCTATGTTACTTTAGATACTTATTCAGAAACACCATTTATTGGACTTACTCAAGTTTCACCAAACACCTACCAATACAATAACTTCCAAAACCTCAACATAATTTCAGGAGTATATTATTTCAGTGTATGTCTAGAATATAGTCTTACAATGAAATGCCTCTCCCCATTAGATTTAGAACAATTAGGATTACTCAATAGTCTTAATATTTATACACCAAACAATTAATTAAATAAATTAAATAGAATAGAATAGATATTCTATTTTTTAAGTATTTTATACATCTTATTGTACATGTTTAAATTGTATTTTTATTTAAAATAAATTCAACAGCCAAATGTGTAGAAGTAAAGATATTATTATCTGGAATTCGTTTAAAGAAACCAGATCTATAGAGATCTCTCTTTACTGATGATCTAAAATCTGAGAAAAGTATTTGAATGTGGTTACTATGGTAGCTATCTAATATCTCGTTTAGTACATCAATGGCAGTAGAGTCAATAGTGCTAACATTTACCATATCTAGAATGACAACTCTTAAACGATGATCATTACCATCAGTAGTTGATATGCTATCTGATATATCATCAATTTGATAACTTGCCTGATCATAGAGAAGATCTCTAAAGTTATTTACAGTATAATAAGTAAGTCTTGAATCGTAACGTAGAATCTTGATACCTGGATAGATTCTTGCATCTGGATAATGCGAGATGTTTCTAAATACCAAAGTACCTGGAATTCTACCTAATGTCACCAAATGGGGTTTCGATGAAAAATAAATAATATGTAAAATGGAGACACAAAATGCCACTACAATACCAACTTCTGACCCGAAAATAAGTGTTATAATAAACACAAACATAAGTTCAAAGAATCCCAATAACTCTCCTTTCTTAAACAGATCAATTGTTTCCCTAACTTCAAATAATGATACAGCAGCTGCAATTACAATACTAGAGAGAATACATAGTGGAGTGTACTTGAAAACTGGTGTGAGGAATAGTAGTACGATACCAACGATCACTCCACCTAATATAGATGACAAACGTGATCTTGAATTTGCTTGAAAATTTACAATGGTCCTTGAAAAGCTTCCAGTTACAGGACATGCTTGAAACATGGATCCTATGATATTACACATTCCCAATGCCAGTAATTCCTGACTGGGATTAATAGAGTACTTTCTAACACTTGAGAATTTTTTAGCAATGGATATGCTCTCTACAAATCCCAAGATAGAGATGATAAATGAACCTACAATGATCTTACCAGCTCTCTTTAGAGTCAATGGTACAGCAATTGGTTTTGGAAGACCACTTGGAATCTCATCTACAATTTTTATACCATGTTTCTTGGCATCGATCAAGAATGATATTAAAGTACCCAAAAGTAACATTATAACTGCAATAGGTATCTTGTATCGAATTTTGTTATTTATAAACTTGAATATCAAAAGTATGGCTATACTGGACAGACCTAATAGTACAGTATACCCATGTATATTGTTTATATGGTCAATTAAACCATCCATAAATTGTATAATAGTTGTAGTGTGAGAAGATATTGGAATAGCAGTGAGATTCTTTAATTGTGAGAATATAATCAAAACAGAAGCTGCTTGCATGAAACCCATTAATATAGGGTTAGATAGAAGATTTTCAATTAGAAACCCTGCACGTAGTAACCCAACTGCCAATAGCACTAATCCCGACATTAAAGACAGACATAACGTCTCCATAATGTAATCTGGATGGTTGAATGGTAGGTCAATAATAGAGGGTATCAATAGAGACACCATTGCAACAGGACCTACTGAAATCTCGTTAGAAGTTCCAAATAGCCCATAAATAATCGGACATATGAAAGCAGAGTATAGACCATAGATTGGTGGTAACCCCGCCAGAATGGCATAAGCCATCGATTGTGGTATAATCATAAAACCAACTGTTAGAGATGCTATTAAATCATCTTTAAGAAACGCTAATTTATAACGAGTAAGCCATTGTGTTATGGGTATAAGAGATAGAAAACTACTCCAATTGATTACATGTAATTTTGAAATTTTCTTTGTTAAAAACACTCTGAAATTGAATTGGTCTTGTGATTCTGGTTTTTTGTTGAGAGGTAGTACTGGAATGTGTGAGTATCCATTTGGACCTTCTTCTCTATCCATTTGGTGTTCTGGTGAGTTTCTCATTAGTTTTAGCATATCAATTACACGTGGAAATGTGAATTGGAATCTATCAGTGATATCTTGATAACATGAATCCATAAAATGATTGCAATGCTGTCTAATGATATCGTCAATCATGGACTGATCCTGAATGACTGATAATGCTAGATATATCTCGTCTCGCTTCAACTGATATTTTTCCAGAATTTGTTTCTCTAATTCCAGTCTAATCTTTGTAATCTCTCTATTACTGTCATAAAATTCATCTTCATTTTGTATATGACCATCATCACTGCTACTATCATGATCAGAAACTGTTTCACCTACTACCTGTAGTTCCTGATACTCGTTATTGTCGTTTCTAAACTTTGTATTCATCTTTAGAGTTGTAATACTATTGTTTCTCTTCATTGTACTGTTACTAGTGATACTGTTACTTCCTGTACTATTACCATTTCCACTGTTACCTCCTCCACTGACATTGACAGTTGGAGACATACCAATACTAGTTGACACTATAATCAACAATAGGTTTTTAAAATATTTTAAAATGGCATTCAACTTATTATTGATTTTAAAATGTACTTCATCATACTCTGTGGTATTCTTTATAGTATTTAATATGATATCACTGGAGCTATTCATTTTCAATAACTGACTGTTTGTACTACTGTGACCAGAACTACTTCCACTGCTGCTATTGACTGAATTCTGAGAATCCTTTAACCCCAATAACTCAAATTTATATTCTTCCTCATCCATTGTTTTTTTTTTTTCCTATCTTAACTTTCCCTCCCCTATCTATAATAGTGTGTGTGGTTTTTATATAATAGGTGTTCTATTTTGAAATTAATTAATCATCAATAATGGTGTCAGTATTAAATATCAATCACAGATACACTTTAATATGTGGTTATTGGATAAATTCAATCTCTTACACTTTTTCAAAAACAATACAAAAATAAAAAGATTAACAACAATTTAGAAATATATAAATTGTGTTATTACTCAGAGAATTCGTCTTATGTAATCAATAAAATCATCTCCGATATTTTAAAATTAAAAAAAAAAAACAAGAAATGCAGTTGAGGCAATTTTCGTTGGAAACTTTTCAATTTTTTTCTTATCTTCTGATGGATTATATCAATTCGAAAGCATTCTATTGTCAGATATACTACAATGGGATTTTATTTGAATAATCATGAGTATTTAATATTAATAATTGGGCCAAAAGTTAGGTTGTATTATACTTGTGATTAATTAGAGAGTATTATACTTGTCCTCTCGAAACCTGTTAAATTTAATCCAAAGAATATCATGATTTAAAAAAAAATAGAATGTGTATTATTTGAAACTTAAGTTTTTAATAAAAAAAAAATAATGGGATTGGAATTTATTTGGTTGTGTTGTTGGGGTTGTGTTTTTAACATGTTGAGTTGGTGAGTTTGTTTGGGTGATTGGGTTTTGAAATATAAAATATTATTGTATTATTATTATTATTATGCGACACTATTTTTTTTGTTTATGACATATAACTGAATTCAGATTCTCTCATTTGTTTTGATATGTAGTCATCATTATATCTTGAGAAACATTGGTATTGCTCTATTAGTTTTTGTTGAACTATTTTTTCATATTCGGCTCTGAGTTTAATTTCATTTTCTTCTAAGGCTTTTTTAACAATTTCTTGAACTTGTTCTAATGTGAATAATTTAACTTGTTGTTGTTCTTGTTGTTGGGACTTATCTAAAATATTATTATTACTATTATTTCTTTGTTGTTTTTTATTATTTATATAATCATCTGTTTTAACTTTATCTAAAATCTCTTTGTTTATAGGTTGTGAAATATCTGTAAAAAACTCATTATAGGCCGAGGATGAACTACTTGTATTACTATTATAGGTTATTGGTCTTATTTTTTTAGTATTTAGGTTTTCTAATGACTGTTGTGGGTGTTGTGGTTGTACTTGTTGTTGAAATTGTCTATTTTGTATAATATTATTGTAACTGTTATTTATTAAACCAGGGGACGCACTACTCAGCAGATTACCATTGTTTGTAGGTGTAGTATAAGGCAATTGTTGTTCTGTAAAGGTATCAAAATTTCTCTTTAATTTTAACATTGTTTATATATTTATATATGTAAAGGGGTGTATAATAATGTATTGAATATGTATAATATAGATATCTGATGTAGGTGTTAAGTTGTTATAACAACAATTGTGTATAAATAAATAAGAAGATGTAATTTATTTGTTTGAAAAAGTTTTTTTAATTAAAAAAAAAAAAAAATTCGTTTTGTTGATGAAATTTTTTATTTAATTTTAATTTATTTTAATTTATTTATTTTTTTTTGATTTGGGGTTTTGTAAAACAGTTGGATCTGTGTTTGGATAAATTGCCAATAAAATCTAATTGATTACATGAAAAAATCAAGTTCAGTTATATTTAAAGCTCATGTTCCATTCAAAGAACTGATTTGATAGATATTTATTTTTGTAAAAATATTGTATCTTTATTTGCAAGTGCAATTTAATTCCATGTTCCACATTCCAATTCCTTAATCTTCTCTATTGTTATTATAATTATATTTTTTTTTTAAATAATAAATCAGGTAATTCAAGTATCTCTAACACACAAACACATTGTGTATTATCATAATCCCCTAATTATCATGGTTGCCATTATCGATAAGGAAGAAGATTTTCATAATAAAATTAAATGTAGACAAACTAAAAATTTCAAAGAGAAGTGTAAAATACAAGAGACTATCAAAGAGATTGTAAATAACTATAATCAGCAATTGGTTGTTATATCGGTGGAATTTGAAAAACTCTATAAGAGATTGGTAGAAAAGGAACAAGAGCTAAAAGATGAACTGATAAGAGACCACGAAGCCACTTTAAATCAGTTCCAAGACCAACTAGAAATCATACAGTTGGATATGGATAACTGTGATAAGGTACTTGAAGGTGGTGTATCTGACTTGGCTGATAAAGACTGGGTTGAGACTGACCAGGAGTTCTACGAGATTTATTACGAGTACCCAATGTTCCAGTCATTGGATTTATTGGGATCTGCTATTGATGCTCAGAAACTTACAAAAATGGATAGAGTTTTGAATAGTCGTGATAGAAATACATTGTATCGGTATAATAGATACACAGGTGTCCACATGCATAATATACAAACGAATGAAAGTGAATTATTGGTGAGTAAAGATGCAACTGATTTACCTATACATTTGGGATTCTTTTATCAGACTCATCCATGTGCTGGTAAACTACATGTGTTCAATGAGGAATCGTTCTTTGTGCTAAACACTAATGAAAAAAACCCAAAATGGAATTCTGGACCATTTTTGATCAATGATGGTACTTCAGCTCAATCATGCATCTCAGATGGAAAGGATTGTATATATATATCTGGTGGCACTAATGTAAGATATGTAAATAGGGGATCAGTATCTTACATTGATAATGATATTAATGGTCAAAGTGGTAAGAAGATCTATAGGTTCACTATATCCAGTCAAACATTTGACTACATTGCTGATCTTCCACTGGCATCCAGATACCATTCACTAACATTCCATGAGGGCTATTTATACATTATCGGTGGTTTGAATGACCATGATGGTTACTTGAATAAAATTGACAGATTTAATGTCAATACCAGAGAGTTTGAGAATATCCTCCCATGTATTGAAGAAAAATCATCATATAATCACATCTCCAGTGGATTTTATGATAATACTACCAAATCCATCTTTTATCTCTCATCAGAAAAACATTTTTCCAGATTCAATATGATGGACAAGTCCATTGAAACACTTAAATATCCATTAGATAGAAATATTGGTCACTTTATATCTAAATTGTATTTTGATCAGTTTTCCAATTTGGCTTATCTAATTGTACATGAAGAAAAGTCAATATACCAATACAACATTAAAGAAAACACATGGAAACCTATTAAAGATATTTTCCAAACCATGATATGTTACAATGATTACATTTCATTTAATTAAACATATTTAACATTTTTGTTACATAGAAGGAATTAAATAAATATCCAATTATACACTATATTTGTACAGAGGTGTTTATGTAATGTACAAGTAGAGTTTTTTTATTCACTTTTTCTTCGAAATTGTCCGCCTCTCTATACTCTTCTCTTTCCCATCAATCTTTTACTTTCACTTTCAGGTATTTGAAAAAGCTATTATTTTTGGATATAGGGGTTAAAGTTGGTAAGATCCATTTTTTCTTGAATCATGTCTGAATCCAAGAAAATAAGTTGAAAAAAAATATCTAAAGAGAAAAAAAGAGAAATTCAATTTGAAAGTCAAACATTTTTGGAAATATCCATTTTTTTTTTTTTTAAATACTTTTCAAATTGAATTTCTCTTTTTTTCTGAGTACATGGAAGGAGTGGTTCAAGAAATTCAGGCACTTGTTGTCCAGCAACCTCAACAACCCGCCTACCTTCTAGGCCTAGAGCAAATTATCAGACAAGATCCAACCACTAGGAATATTTATGGTTTAGTTTATGATATACATACACCCGATGATGGTAATCGCAACTATAACCCAGCAGTACTACTCCCAGTTGATCATCCTGATAAACATATACAGAGTAGAGACACTTTCTATAAAAGATTGAGGTCTGTGTTATATGCCAGAGGGTTTAATGATTCAGAGTACTCAATGATGACCAAAGAATGCACTGAAGCGGAAGTGATACAAGATGCATATGCACTTCACACCAATGACACATTGACATGGATGCCTTATTGTATTAGAAAAATGCATGTTGTTAAACTGGTGTTAGACCGAAGTATATATCCTCTAGAGTATGTTAATAATAATAATGTGGGTGAAAATGTACAATAAATTTATTTTAAATATTTGTCTTTAGTTGCTGCAACTAAAAACCAATCTATATGGTGTTTGTGAACAAGTTTTCCGGTCAGATTGATTAATTCTGTTAATTTTGCTGCACTGTCAATAGTAGGTTTGACTGCTTTGTTCTGGTGTTGATTTTTATCCAATTCCACTAAATCCGGTAGATGATTCATACCCACCACTACATTATTCATGGCATTTTCGCCTCCCACTAGACGCTCCATCCTTTTCATTGCATCCCTGTATGCCACCGTGGCTCTAATGAGTTTCTCTTTGAGATGAGGATGTTTATCCCATGTCTTTATATATCTCACAGATTTTTTTGCCGTGTAGATTTTCAATTTGGGTACTGTTGTTTTAATGTGTTTGGTTTCTGTCATTTGTAGCAAAATAAAAAAAAAAAAAAAAAAAAATATATTAATTATTTATTTTAATTAAAAAAAGCACAAAATTTATATGGTGATAACTGTTTTATTTTTCAACTATTTTGTTTTGAGTTCGTCACGAGAACAATACCACCGACATGATTTAATTAGGAAACCCAATAGAAAATCTGGACTCATTGGTTCGGTTGTCCGCACATATCATGCTCCCCAATCACATCTAGTACTCAGAGATTTGTGAATGACATTTTTTTGTTTTGTTTGTTTCTGTTCTTGTTTCTATTTGTTATTTGGAATGAAATTTGAACTGTTCAATCTACCACACCTGCCGTTGAAAGTGCTTTTATATAGATTCTTTTTTGAAGGTTGTGGATTGTTGTTTTAGATAATATGGCTCCGCATTTTTTGTTTATGCACTTGAATACTTGGCTAGGGGTAATTGAATTCTCGATGTAGGTTGCCAAAGAGGAAGGGTTTGTTATAGATTGAAAGATCAATTTGTCTGTCATTTCGAAAATATCTGCCTGTGATGATAATAAATTTGATTCAAATAAAAGTTTGCTAAATTTTGGTTTGATTATGGATTTATGAATATGTATATTTATTGGTGTTTTAGAGGGGGTTTTGGTTATTTTGATGTACCAATGATTGGTGAAGAAGGTACTGGTGAAGTTAAATTAAAAAAACTTTCTTTGATATTGGATATAAACTTTTTAAGATACTGGTTGGCATTGGGACTCAGAGATTGTTTGCCTAGTGATGCCAAACTCTTTTGTTTAGACAAAATATCCTGAATACCAAAGTAATAAATCTCCTGAGGCTCATCAATCGATTGGTAACTAACTTTCTTGTATTTTTGTAAATTTGATTTTAGTACAGTTGTGGTTGTAGTGGTGGTGGTTGGTGATTTTGAGGATATACTACTATTGCTAATAGGTGAAGACGACAATGGTGAGGTAGATAAATGATGTGTAGATGGTGATGGAGATGAAGGTGTTGATGTCTTTAGTGGGTTAATATCCACTCCCAGTTCCATTGAACTCACTAGATTCGAAGTGGCAGGTGTAGAAGATGACAACAGACCGTGATTTGTCTTTACTTGTAAATGTTGTATAGGAGTTGTAGGTTGTGATTGTGATGGTTGTTGTTGATGTTGTTGTTGAGGTGTACCAGGTATAGTATCCATACTACTACTACTACTAATACTAGTATTAATATCCTCTAACGACCATGATCGAGGCAATGCAGCAAATGATTTTTTCAAAGACTTTGAAATTTTCAAATTATTAGATTTGATTACAATTTCAACATCTTCAATAAAATATAGTAATCTAGGTACCGTTTTAATTGGATCTACAAATGTAATATTACTACTACTAGATCTCATACTATTTGAGGGTGATCCCAATTCACTACTATTAGCACCACTTCCACTCTTTGGTGATGATGGTGGTGTTATAGTTGCTGTACTACTAGATGATAAACTTATATTAATATTATCTTGTTTCTGTACCTCAGGTTTATTACCATTCATATTATTATTATTATTATTACTATTACTCTCATCACTACTTTGTGACCGAAGTTGTGGAGGTGGTGTACTAGGTGTATTGGAAAGTGGTGATAAATCAATATTATCAACACGAATCTCTTTCTCTATCTCATTAATCTGACTCTTATTATTAACAACACCAACAACCAAACTATAATCTATAAGATCTTGTGATGACAAAAACTTTTATGAAATTTTCATAAAAAAGGTATTATTAATACATTACTTTGTTAAAAGTAAGGAAAATATAAATACATACTGTAACATCTTTCTCAATTTGTTGATAGAGAGTTTGTTTGGTGAACTTATCCAAATTTAAAAACTTTTTAAAATTACCTTTTTTGATGGAGGTACTACTAATATTCTGACCAGTTTGTGAAAATTGTTGATTGGTTGTGATATTGGTTTCATAAAGATTTGATAAAATTACAACATAGCTATGATTTGACTTATTTCCAATTCTAAAGAGTCCCAAGTACTTTTCCAATAAGGAGTTGGGATTATAGATTAGATAGTTGTAATAGTGAGGTAAGAGTGTACGTAATTTTACACTATCGGATTTGTTGATAATTTTCATTATATATCTCTTATCTGACGAATACACTAAAAAGTCACTTGAACCACTGCTACCTTTAAGTTTCTTATCCTCATTTAAATTAATAAAAGAAGACCATGATTTCTATGAAAATTGTGTGTGTGTGTGTGTGTGTTAATATTAAAATTATATCACCAATTATAATAATAAACTTACTAGAAATTCAGTTTGGTCAATATTTAAACGATTTCTTAATATATGAAAAACATTTGGAGAGAAATCCTTGATTATAGTTCTCTTTTCTGAGATTGCAACTCTATATTTTTTAAAATGAATAAAATCATTTTGAGTCAGAGTATCAATCTTATCAAATCCGATACGAATGGTAGTTCTCAATGCAATTAAAGAGAGATTGATAATCTCTTTAGAAGGGTCCACTTGAAATATAGGTCTCTTTGGTATAGGGTTATTAATGGGTTTAAGATTCTCTGTACGTGGTGAATTCTTTTTAGAGACAACTGTAAATTGTAGGTTATCTTCATATCCAAAATCCTCGTCATCCGAGTCCAATGACTGCCTTTTCTTCTTGACCTCTTCTTGAATGGTTGAAGGTGGTATTACAATTAAAGGTACATTTCTCTTCTCTTCGCTCATTGGTGATGATCCACCATTGGCCATGGTACCATCCACAGGTGGAGATGTAGTCGCATTGTCACCATTGACACCTCCACCACTGCTAGCACTCGGTGTAGAATTCTGAAATGGTGTAACTAAATGTGATGGTGGTGGTGTATAAGTACCATTCAATATGGTTTTAGATGATGAATCATCATCTTTATTATCTTCCTCTGTATTTTCATCCTCTTGTTGTTGCTGTTCTTCTTCCAGTTGTTGCTGTTGTAGTTTTAAAAGTTGTTTGGCCTTGTATTTTGAAATGGAATCTGTTCTTCTTAATTTTAGGTTTCTGAATTTCTCAGATTCCTCATTATCACTATTTCCCTGACTGCTACTATCAGAGCAATACTCTTCATCTTCGTTACTATTTATACTGGTATTGCTATTGGTGTTCTCCGGTGGTGGAGAAGTGGAAGCCCCTCCACCTTTTTTCTGTTGACTATTTTTAGCTGGTTGTTTATTCATCGTCATTTATTATTATAAAAAAAACTTTAATGATCCTTTCTTATAATTTGATTTTTATAATAATAATCATAGACAATGATAAAAAAATTAAAACAACAAAAAAATACCAAAAAAAAAAAACTAGTATAAATCAAAAGTTGATTGTTTTTACCAAAAGACACACATAATTAAAAATTACTTGTACCAGATCAACTTTTACCCACACATCAATTTAATTAATATCATTCATTTATAAAATTTTATTATAATATTTACATTTATATATATTTTGAGAGGTTTATTTATTTTGAAGAAAGTTGCTTTATAGCTTTAACTAACAATTGATGCTCTGTTTGGTGCATTCGTTCCTCTAGTTTCTCAAGACTGTCTTCTTTATATATAGGTACTTGTTCAGATAGTACAACTTGTCCTGCATCCAATTCCTCAATTACCTTATGAACCATAACACCAGTATGCTCAATCTCGCCAGACTTGTAGGCATTATAAGCTCTCTCAATTGCATTTGCGCCTGTAAATTGACCAGGTAGTGCTGGGTGTAAATTTATAATATCCACACTATCCAATACCTGTAAAAATGTAGAAGGTAGAATAATCATCCATCCTGCTAGCACCACTAATTTAGGTTTATATTCTTGTATAATTCTAGCTAATTCACTACCATATGTCGATCTATCTCTATTCTGTGTTGTATCTTCTTTAAGATACTTTTGTAATGAAAACACTCTCTGTTGTATAGAATGTTTCTTTGCTCTCTCTAAGCCATAAGCTGTCTCTTTATTACTAATTACTACATCAATATTTACATTTGGTAAATCACCCTTCTCAACCGCATCAATTATAGCTTGTAAATTTGTACCGTTACCTGAAATTAATACTACTATATTATAAGACATGTAGTGTACTGTAAATTAATTTATTATGATGTTCGTTAAAACGTTGAGGGGTAATTTCAAAAATGAAAAAAAAATTTTATTCTCTTCCCATCTCACCTTAAGGGTGTGTCTTACAGTTTAAAGCCGATTCCGATATCCCTTGAGGGAAAAATCTTAATTTTTATTTTACATTAAATGAATGGATATTATATAAATACAATAGATGATTAGGAACATTGTTGGGAAGGATACTTTAGAGGATGTTGAAGGAGTATCTGAAGAATCCATGTCGGAGGAATTTGAAGGTTGACCTGATGTGCTATTACTCACAAAATTTGAGTAGTAGACACCGATAGGTGTTAGACTACCATCTGCAGAATCATTATTTAGCAGTGAGCTATATAACAGTCCACTAGCACTACACCCTTTACACCAATGTATAAACCAAGAGTATCTCTGGACCATTAGAGAACCTTCTAGCTGCTTCAATAGAGATGTTGCAAATGTCACTACTGTATCCTGGTTTTGAGGCTGAGGATTATCACATGCAAACTCAGTCAACCACACTGGTTTACCAGTTGCCTCGTATAACTTTGTAATCTTATTCATCATATCCGTTGCAGAGCAGTAATACAAATGCAATGATACAGCATCTACCCTGCATCCAGTACAGTTACCCAAGAAATCCTTGTACCATTGTACACTGTCATACAAACATCCTCCACCAGGAGTAGGACCACAATCAGCCACACCAGGACCAACCAACTTTCTACCAGTTGCCTGTAACTGAGGCCACAGTTGGGCAGCCCTCTCAGGTGACATTTCGGCCTGTCCGCTGTAATTAGGCTCATTAAAACCCATTAACCAGTCACTTCCCGATGGCAGGTTATTCACCTTGCCCATATCACTCTCTACCCTTATCATAGGTATATACTCAACACCTGTAACCCCAGCTTGACAAGGTGGATATATATCCCAGTTATAGTACCAACTACCTTTAAAGTTTTTCAGTGCTGCACATTTTGCAGCATCATTCGATGGATCTTCGCCCCATGTAACACCTTTCTTTACAGATTCGACTCTATTTATAACCAATAAAACAGATAATACTAATATTAATGTTTTCATTTCTCTCAAATTGAATTGTTTTTTTTTTCATTTGTTCATAAATTTAAATGATTGACCCCCCTTGTAATTATTTGAAAAAAAAGAATTTGCTCTATTATTTTAAAAAAGTCGATGGACTTAGATATTTATTGATCACGTGATAAATATGCTGTGCAATTCAGAACTAATATATGAAATTTACTTTTACATATATTCAATTCAAAATATAAACTAATTTTTGTTTTATTTAATTTGCTAAAATGATTAGAATTGTCAATACCAATAAATAAAATTCTTTGATTTTTCAGATATTTTAATGTTCTAATACAAAGGGGCATTTGAGTTTTAAAGTTTTTTTTTTTACACAACTTTATTAAAAATTATTTAATTCAACAACTTAATAAGATGACAAATTTTAGAACTGATTTCGAAAATAGCGGACAAGGTTCGGGTAATTCATTTTCTAGAGGTTCACAACAGTTTGCACATACCTCACCACCAAATGTAAAAACAGGTGAGTAATCATACTTTTTAAGTCACATGCCAAAATCTACAACTTATTAATAATTTTCTTTATCTTTAATCTACTATTTAGTTCCAACATTTTCACCTTCTTCAGCACCAAGAAGATAAAATAAATTTTGACAACACACACATGTTAAAAAATATAAAAATATATTTTTACATTATTTCAAATCTAGAAATTATTTATTATCTTCCATTTGTTAATCTATAATTATATTCGCGAATTTTACTTACTCCCATATTGTCCAAAAGAAGCTTAATAATTTCAATTAAAACCCTCTGTTGTAATATGACATTTCAGTGTTGTTTTTGTATCTTAGAACCAAATGAATAATTGTTTTTTTTCATTTTGGCCAAATGGAAGCGCGTTTGCGAATACTTATTTTTATTTTTAAAATTCAATTTGAAATCAAAAAATAAATATCTGCGCTGATTTTATTCAATTTTGTATGGGGTGGTAACATAATGGAACATAAGAACCCACTCGAATTTTTAGAAACGTCACAAGATTGAAAATTAAACAGATGAGTTGTAAATTTAAATAGTTGAATAAAATTTTAATTCATTTTATATATAAACAACATCAACAAAGTAAATCGATTAAAAAATGAAATTATTAGTAGCTCTAGTATTACTATGTACAGTATCTGCTGTATATTCCTATAACTGTCAATGTCACTATTCCAATGGTGATGTCAAAGTCTATCAATCTTTAAAGTGTGTAATTATTTAAAATTCCTTTTTGGTTTTATATATTAACTTCTTATCTATAAAGTGAAAAACAATGTTTATCAAAATGTGAAACTGAGATAAAGAAAGTCCATATTGAAAATTGTCAAATGGAAAACAATAAGTGTACATGTCAAGATGATTGTACTGCAGTTGTTATTGCCAAAGCTACTGATGATTTAGTAGGTATGGGACACTGGTCAGGTGGATGTAACAGTGGTGATAGCAGCAGTTCAGGTGGATCTGGTACCTCAGGTTCCTCAGGTGGTTCAGGTACAGCTTCAAGCACAAGTTACAACGGTCCACATTGGGTAGGTGGTGATGCTGAATATGAAGATGAAAATCAAATTCCATCTGGCGGTAACCAAGCTTCCCCATCACAACAATTCTGTAGATGCCCTCTATCTTTATTATCACACAGATTTAAATAGATTCTTAATAATAATAATAATAATAAATAATGTATTATATGATTCAGGTATTCCCTGAAAAATAGTGATTATAAATTACTATTCAAAATATAATTCTCAAATTTGTGTGTTTGTTTTGTTTTTTACCTAATTTGGTGTGTTTGTTGTGTGAATGTTTTATTAGAACGATAATTGGAAGATTATAGTAAATACAATGAAGAATAAGAATATTCCATTTTGGAGTTGAGAAGCATTGTTTAATGGTGTGCCTTTTGCTGGAGCATTTGTAACAGAACCAATCTCAGCATTTGTATCTTTTCCAATTACACCATTATTTTTTAAAGCATCAATAGTAATCTTTCCATAAATATCCTTTGCATCTGGATAAATTGATAAACTACCTAATAAATCAATTACCAATGTATAACTATTACTTGTAACATCTTGGAATGATACACCAACTCTCTTTACTGTAAATTCAGGAGTATTTATCAACGATACAATTTGATTTCTCTTTGAAAGTCTATATTCATCTGTCAATTGTGGTGTTGATCCTTTTACTTTAATAAAAATACTAATAGTTTCTATTATATATCAAAAGTATTAATTAATTAAAATGATCTTCATTGTGAATATAGTTTCGTACTTACTAGTTAAAGGTCCATTTGAGCAAATAGCTTTAGCACTAAGTAAACTAATACTATCCATTATACAACCATAGTTTCCAGGTTCTAAATAAAGAGAATATTAGTACTTTTCAATTGATCAACTTGAATAGTATTGTAATATACATACCATTATGTTCAATATTAAAAATGATTGAACCTAGTGCAATTGAAGATTCAGTGTATTTTGTTGTTTTAATTGTAATAGTTTTACTAGTAGCACTTTTATCTATAGTTGCAAAAGTTTTGATATTCATATAGTTACTACCAACCCATTGTAGTTTATTTTGAACAATGATTGGCCAATCATCACCTTCATAGTGATCAATAGTGATTGTAGTTTGATTAAATACTAAATCTTGTTGAAAGGTAACTTGTTTTCTACCCATATCAAATTTATTTGAAATTGTAGTAGAATTATTATAAATGTATCTTCCACTACAACTGTCTGCTGTGTATCCTGATATTGAACATGTTTGGCCATATGCAATACCAATACTTAAAAAAATAAATATAAATATAGTTGAAATAGAATTCATTTTATCTATTTATTTATATATACAATAAATAAATAAATAAATAAATTATAAATAAATATCTTATAGTTCAAGAGTTCAATTTTTGAAAAAATTCATAACACAAGTATCACATTTATCAAATTTTTTCAATGAATTCATCTAATACAAATCGATGTGATTGATGATGATTTTTATAAAAATAATTATTTGTTGACTTGCACAAAAACATATCTATCAGAATCTCAAATGGTTCAATTACCATTTAGATATTTTTCATGAAAATTATTAATAAACTTGAAAACGAGTAAAATTTCTGTAGTTAAATTTAAAAATAGAAGAAACAGAGGTTTATGATATTTATTTTAAATTGATTTACGAATATGGAAATATTGTTATAGATCTCTTAGTCCATAGAGTCTTACTCTACCTTTGAGGTTGGTTTCATATCTGTCTAGGATCCACTCTTCATTAGTAATGGAGACAAAATTAAATTGATCAGTACTTGTTGAGGTACATTGGTCATAGAAACCACAGTATACTTGACTGACCCATAGATTAGTAATTCTTGTATTTGGATAGTTGAGTGCGCCCCAATAGAGTGAGTTACCAGCTCTTAGTGAGATACCTGTAATTCTTCCAATATGTTTGTCAGATTTTGGAATTCTAATGAGAACATTCTTTCTAGTGTCATCAACATCTGGGAATATATCATCTGTCATATCCATTACATATTGGTGAGTACCCATGTTACCGTAGAGAATAATTTCGAGTTTATCCCATTCAGGATCTGGAAGGAATGCATTACCACTTTCGTCCTCTGGGTCCTTACCATCGTATCTTCTTCTACCTCTTAATTGTGGTTCATCATTACCATGTTGACAATGAGCAATAAATGAAACTAGATAGTCATTCATATAGTATGTCTGACTGGTTGTAACTGATGTTGTAAGATTATTGATATTAAATAAATGCATATGACCATTACCCCAATTGAATACAGTTACATAGGTGGTCTGAATGACACCGTGAATGCTAGTTGAATCTCCAGTGTCGCTGGACTTTTTGATTGACAATGTAGGGATATCGTTCATTTGTGGGAGTGTGGTTTCGTAGATGAAAGGTGATGTTATATCTTCGTAGTTACAACAGTACTCTTCTTGGTGACCATTGTTACATGATGTACAAGTCTCCCAGATTTTGTAACTGTAGTATCCATTGACATTGGCAGTAATGGTATTGTATGGATTGCTGCCTAAAGCTATAAGTGTGGTGTCTGGAGACCCTGTCAATCTCATACCTGCATCAAAGTATAGGTATACAGTGTAATTGGATTTCTTAGTCTCAATTGCAAGATTATAACTAAGTAAACCTTCAGCTTGATCCCAGAGATCGTGAATGTAAGTTGACCCATTCTTTGATTTCCAATCCTTTGGAATCAAATCATAGATTCTAGCTAACTTGTAATCAACAGGAACAGGTAACAAATCAACACTAGATGCCCAATCATCGTAATTACTTACACCATCTCCAGATGGATTAAAGGAAGCTGGTGCACCACCATGAGTAATCAAAGTGGATCTTGAAGACTTTTGTTCATATTCATTATGGCTATCGAAGGATACTTGATAGTCATTAGATTCCTTATAATCAAAGTTAGCCTTAAACATAGGTGCCTTTACAGAACCACTGAATGAAATCTTACTATGTTGTTCAAGTTCTTGTGACTGAGTTTGAGATTCAAATGAACTGTCCATAATTGAAATCTGACTGAGTTTACCACCCATAACTGCATTCTTGTAATAATAAGTTCCGTATTTTTCTAGGAATGGTAACATCTCAACTGCATCATTAGCAGAACCAATATCTTGTAAGAATATTGGATGGAATGTATTCTTTACCAATTCAACTTTAGCACTGTAGCATTTAACTTCTGTACTTACAAGACTACCTGTTCTCTTTGATTCCAATTCTCTAGCTGTCTTAACTGATGTCTCTTCTTGGTAGGCAGCATTGGCACTACCACCAACTCCACCTTTACCAAAACTAACAGAAGCTTCAACACTATATGCTGTAATGTTTTTAAGTTAAATGTGTTATATACATTATATGAGTGATTTAGTAATAAAAAAAAAAAGTTAGTTAAGTTTTTTTATGACATTTTACGAGTGATGTAATTGTACATACAGAATTTAGAGGCCATACTTTCAGCCATAGAGCTTGAGGAGGAAAATGAAGTTGCAGTGAGATCATAGGAACAACGTGGATAAGGTACAGCAGAGATTTCGTCAGGTAGATCATAAACAAGGCCTCTGTAGTTGTCTTGAACTAGATTAGAACCTTGACTATTACAATAACCAAAATAGAATAGTGGAGAAAGTGAAGATTCACCATTGAGAACATTTACACCCATTGAAAATTTCTCAACACCTGGTAATTGCCATAACATTTGGTTATCAATTAACAAACCTAATGTATCAACACCAGTTGTGAAACCAGTTGGAATATGGTTATCTACAACATTAGAAGCTGCACATGTCTCTGTGATATGTAAATAACAATCTAATATACAAGTTGATACATCTTCATTACAAATACCGTCACCACATGAAATTGGTTTTTCAACTAAAAATTTAGGAGATTAGTAATATGGTTATAAATGGTAATTGTAGATGATTAAGGGTATACTTACTACTAACGTCAGCTAAGAAATCAGAATTACAAGTTTCATTGGTATCTAAGATTCTGTCACCACATACATTGAGTGAATAGAATGATTTGTCAAATAGGGAGAATTCAGTATCGTAGAATGGTTTCCATGAGATGGTAATATTTCTTACTGATGGTCCATTGGAGAAAAACTCAACTTTAAATCTATTGACACGATCGGATAAGAGGGCAATTTGGTATTCAGTTTCAAATTTCTCTTGAATGAAATAAGCATTGATATAGACTTTACCATTAACCCAAAGCTTAACACCAAGGTTAGCTGCATCGACTTTGAATGTGTATAAACCATCTCTGGTAACTAAAAAGTAACTTTCAAGAACACCAGCAACTAGACATTCAGATTCGAGAAAGTCTGTAACTACAGGTTCAGTTAGAACTACACTACTTACAAGACAGCTCTGGTTAAGAGATAGTGGATGACATCCTTTGTAACTGGAGAATTTCATACCAGAGAATGAACAATTATTACAATCTTTGGCACAATTTAGACAAGATTCAGTTTGGAAATCACAAATTCCATCTCCACAGGTACCTGTTGATGCTGGACATGTTGGATTACCTCCAGTACCTGGAGTTGGAGTAGTACCATTACCCAATGGACACAATGTTCCTTTGTTTCCACAGACATTATTTTTGTTATTCAGAGTGAATTTACTATCAATACAAGATACTTGTGAATGAGTTGTATTGATAGTGTCAGCTTTGAGTGTGGAATCTATCAAGTGGTAATCTGATGCTATATTTCCTTTTAGAGTATTGCAAGTAGTACGACTGTTGATTAAAGTTGCTTTTGAATTCTCAAAGAAAGCACCACCACCTTCCTCTACAGCATTGTTTCTCTCAATTACTGAATTTAAGATGGAAATGGTACTGGATTTGGCATAAAGACCTGCACCAACACTGGCAATGTTACCAGCTAATCTCACCTCACTGATTGATGTTGGAGTCTGACTAATATACAAACCAGCACCATAATTACTATTACAATTAACAATGGAAATTCCATTGAAAATAACTTGGGTAGCTTTAATAACCTTAAACCCATAACTTATACCTTGACAATCAATAATGGTATTATTTGAATTACCATTCCATGATCTAAACAAAATTACAAATAGGGTTAGTAATCAAACTCTCTAAAAGGGTAATAATAATTATAATAATAGGTACTTTATATTAACTGGATTAATAATTGTTAATTCTCTGTTATTTATACCAGTATAGTTTCCAACTTTAATATAAACTTCAGGAACATCATAATTCCAGTCATTGCATGAAAATGAATTTGTAATTTTTAAAGAATCGGCTATAGATTTAAAAGGACAACTAGAAGTACCAGAATTAGAACTACAAGTTGATTTACTATCTACATAATATCTTTTAGTAGCCTCTGCAATCTGACCACCAAATACCAAAAATATAGATAATAACAACAAAACAAATAATTTTTGTTTCATATTATTCAAATTATTACTATTCTTAATTATAAAAATAGGACTTTTGTCTTTATGTTGTGGAAAATTATCAAGTGAGAGTGAACTTTAGTTTAGATTTTTAAATAAATTTTCAAATAATTTTATTAATAACACACATGTGTATATCCAATCGCTGATCAAAGTTGTTGATTTGCGAAAAAATTTTCGTATCAATTGTGATTTTCAAAAAAATCTTCATATAGGTATTACAGAGGTGAAGCAAAAACCAGATTAATTTTTAGAAAATTTATTAAAATTCAAACATCCAAATTTAAATCAAAGTTTGAAAAGATATTTATAAATCTGTTATCACTTGTGGCCATGTACAAAAATTTAATTTATGTGTCGACAGTTTTAAACTAGTTTTGTTTTTTCATAGTTCACTACTTTATATAACAAATGAAAATATCTACTACAAGTAATAATTTATTTGTTTATTTTATATTATCACTATCCATTTTGGTGGTTAGTGGTCATGGATATTATAAAGGTAAATTACAATCCATTCTAAAAATAAAAAAAAATTTCATATCAACCAAAAAAACTCACAATGATCATTTATTAATACATTAATTTTTTATCAATACTCAGGAAGATATGTATATGTTTCAAGTACTAGTAAGTTATTGAAATTTGATGTGTGTTGAGTAATTTATAATATTTACATAATGGATTTATTAGGTACATGCACTGGAAACCGATGTGGTTCAAAATATTCACCATTTCAATCAATATCAGAGGCAGTTAATGCTATAAATAACTGTTATCCAAATATATTAGACTGGTTAAATTTTGAAGATTCAGATTGGAGTGATAATGATTATTCAGATTTGGATGATTGGTTTGGATTCCTTAGTGGTGATTCCTATTCCAATGTAACTCTACCTTCAAATTCTAATAAATTCTATAACATCATTGTTAAACCTGGTGTATACAAAGGAAAGAAAAATAAGGGTATTCCAATATCAAACGTACCAATATCATTCACGTAAGTCTTTTGAAACTTTTTAATGATGAATTAAGTTGATTAACATATAAATTAGATCATTACAAGGATCAGCTACTACAATTATTGATTGTGAAGGTGTTGGTAAATTTATAGATGTTAGCAATGCACAATTTCAAATGACAGGTTTTACAATTCAGAATTGTAAAGGAAATAGAGGTGGTGCTATAAGTTTGGTACAGACTTTATCCGTTTTAAATGATATGGTATTTTTGAATAATACTGGTGGCTATGGTGGTGCTATTTATGTCTATTCTAAAGGTTTGTCTTTGAATTCTAACCGTTTTGTTAATAATAAGGCTGAAAAGGGTGGTTCAGTTTACTTTGAACAATCAAGTTTGAGTTTGCTAGATACAACATTCCAATGCACATCAGGTCAGGCTTCTCCATCTAAAGATGCTATTACATGTATTGGTGGTAGTGCTTCATTTGATAATGCTAATTTGACTGGTGTTGGAGTTAGCTGTGATGCCAGTTGTAACTTTGGTGATGATTCTCAGATTAACTATTGTGGATCTACTCAGTCGTGTGCTGGGCAAAATGGTAATGGAGGTGATGATGAACTATGTCAATTGGTACCTATTAAACCTACCTGTAAAGTTGATGGAATTTGTGATATCTTAACAGAGTCATGTTTGACTTGTAAAGACTGTCCTCAATGTTATTTCACTGGTTTGGCACTTACAAGTTACCAAGGATGTAAACCCAACCAGTTATCAGAGAGCTGTGTCTATAACATTGAATCTATAACCGTTCCACAAGTTAACTTTTTCATGAAGAATGTTGCTAGTTGTCCTGTTAGTGGAAGAATGAATGGATACTTTACCGTACCTGAAACCAATAGTTATGAGTTCCAATTAGAGGGTTCAAACATAGGTGCTAATCTCTCAATTAATGGCAGAACGGTTCTCATATCCATGTTCCATCACACTGACTATCTAAGTACATTTAAGGTACAACTAACCAGTAACTTTGTAAATTCCATTGAAATTCTCTTTTCATCATTCTCTCCACTCGACAGAAACATTTCATTGTCATGGAGAAAATCAGATTCTGAGCCATTTACATTGATGAAGAACATCTTTTACTCCAAGAATATCTGTGGTGATAAGATTCTAGATCCTGATGAAATGACAGGAAAACCATACTTCTGCTCCAAAGACACTCAAGAATTCCTTCCTGCAACTTGTGGAGATGGTATCTGTCAAGAAGAGTTCCCTAATCTATGTTTGGTAGATTGTCATGCTCATATAACTCCAGTGTGTCCAGGACAAACCAAACCAACTAAACTCGATACTGACTATCCCACCCATGAACTTGTAGGCACATTACTTAATAACCAGTATCTATACCGTCTACCAGGTCTAGAAAGTCTCATGCATGGTGTAGATATCTCAACAGGTGAAGGTAAACCCACATCCCTCTTCTCCTTTGACTTTTGTGAGAATGATACCTACACTGTAATTCAAGATACCTACAGAGGTCTAGTATACACTATCCCAGAAGAAGTCTTTGCATCTTTCCATCCATCATGTAGATATGACTCTACAACTACTGAATACAAACAAGTCTCTGAGATGTCCAGTGCCATGTCTGAGGCTCATTCCCTCGAAGCTTCCGCTGAAATTGGAGGTGGTCCTAAATTCATTCAAGTTGCTGCCAAAGCCACCTATGCTCATGAAAAGTCTGTGGCCTCATCTCGTGACGTTTCCTCCATTGAATCAGGTAGTCTACTTAAAACCGATGCCAAATGCCTTGTATCCAACGTACAAATACATAAACACACTTTCCATCCAAATTTCCTAAGAGACATTTCCATGGTAAATACCAGTTTAGATATGTTAGCCATCATTGAAAAATACGGTTCACATTACTACAAATCAGTCAGTCTCGGTGGTAAACTCTCTCAGATTACTGTAATCTCTGAACAAACAAAATCTGAATTTTCAAGCTCTGAAGTTAAAGAATCTGTAAAACTATCATTTTCGGCATCAGTTAGTTCAAGTATTATGAATGTACATGGATCATACAGTCAATCTCTAGATAACGAAGTTACTAGTCAAAAGCAAACTGAATTCAACACCAAGACTACCAAGACATCTGTTATTGTTTATGGAGGTGCACCAGGAGCTTACGGACCTTCAGATTCAGATACTTCCATTTCTTCCTTTGGAGCCTGGGCAGACTCCGTCGACCAAATCCCAGTACCTGTTGACTACCAACTCGGAGCCATCGGTAACATTCTCCCCAAGACTTGGACCACTCGTAATGGTACCCAAATTTGTAAACTCTGGTACGAAGCTGAGGCTATGTACTATGAACAGTTACCTGTACTACCTCCAGGCTATGTAAAGACTGAAGCCGAATACAAACTCTTTTGGTTCTACGACCAAGATAGAACCAATCTCACTGATACCTTGAAATGGTGTTCAACAAGCTTAACCATCAGAGGTGACTCTGGTACAACCCCAGACACCCAAGTAACTCTAATGGAAAAACAAATATACAACAGTAGGCTCTTTTATGCACCTTCTAAATGGATTGATACAGAGAACAATACCAACCCAAGATCATTCAATTTCCTCGGTGCTTCTTATGAGACCATCAACAGTTTCAATGTACAAATGATCTGTAACAAGACTGAAACCTTGGATAACCCTCACGACTGGATCAAAACTCACAAAATCTATTTATTCGATGGAAAAATGATTTATAAATTCCTTTCAACTAGTGTCAATCCCGTAGATGACTATCAAACTCTTATGATCTTTACTCTAAAGATTAAAGATGAAAGCTCATTCACCAGTGACGATGTAATTGAAGTTACATTCATTGGTACCTACAGTCAATACACTAGTTTAATCACACCATCTGATTTTACAAATACTAGGTACTATGGTACAAATTACATGGAGAAATCATTCTCTGATTTCCCATCATCAGTAGGCAATGTAGTATCTATTAAATTCAATGTTGTAACACCATATGAAACTGCAGAGTCATCCAGTGGAAATCCAGCTAGTTCTGAACTTATTTTCTCCGATTTGTACTTTACCAATAAGGTTTGTGTAAATAGTTATGAAGTTGAAACACCAAACTATCCATGTCCTTCCGATTTCCAATTAAGAAGAAAATTAAGAGTTGGTCAAAACAATGTAACCATTAGTAGAGCACCCTCAACATCTGTAATTACATTATACTAAAATCACCCAAACAATTCAAAATTATATTAATAAAATCTTTAACATAAACTCTTCTTTAATGAGAAAGTTTATATTATTGCTATTGTGATGTTTGGGTTTATCTGAAGAAATGAATCAAAGTTCAAAGTAAATTCCTTGAAAATCTAAGAGTTAAGGTAGATGATCCGTATACCTTAAACGATCAAAAATTCATCTCAGACCTAGAAAAACAGCAAATACCAATAAACTTCTAAAGTTTGTATTTTAATTAAATTTGGATCCAAACACTCTTACTATAATTTATTTGCAGAACATGAATGAATTAATTCTTTTAAATATATTGTCAAAACCCATCAATTTTAAACCAAATAATTTTAAATGGAGTATCCAATTATGCTAGATGCATTCTTTTTCCATTTTGGGTATTGAAAATTAAATTTATTTATTTTATCTGTTATTCTTTTACTTTTACTTTTTTAATTAGAGCCTCAGGTTTTTCATCTGGAAGTTGGATTAACTTTATTAGATGGAAATATGCCAGCATTGCTTTGGTGGCTTCAATACCACTTTCTTTAGCATATTTCATATCCAACACAAAGAATTCGTTTGGAATTAATTTGAATTTACTACATCCTACACATCTAACATTTTTCTTTGCACCTCCACGTTTACTATCAGCTCTAAGTGGGGTAGTACATCCAGTAGTGAATGGACACAATATACGACTTGGTGACATTGTGTCTTCTGCTGGAGTTGGTGGCTTTTTTTTCTTTATATTAGCATATATTTGCATTAGTTTGTCCATTTCACCTGATAATTCCAGTTCCCCTTTGTACACTAAAACTTGGTCATAAGCATCCTTTGCCTCTTCATCAAAATCAGCTAGTTTTCTTACAACTTTAGCTCTCTTTTCCTTAACTTTAAACAAAAACTTTCTCTTTGATTGAGTAAGAACTCCACCGCCTTCACCATACAATGCTTTAAGTTCTTCATTATATTCCACAGGATCTTTTCCATTTAATAACAATGGTTCTTCTTCTGCAAAAAATAATTTAGGTTTTTTAGATAGATAGGTATGTAAAATAGTATTGGTAAAACAAAACTATATATTATATATTAATTTTAATGTTCAAATATTCAATATTCAAAGTAAATAATACACATACATAGAAACCAGCTCTAACATTTTGAGTATAATGTCTGTTACCATCACCTATACATATCTTTTCAGTTTTAGTACTAATTGCCATTTTTTCATGAGTGGAGTCACCATTTACTTTCTCATCACCATAATCCCAAATAAAATTTGTCAATGATACATCATTTGAATAAACTGATCCTAAATTACCTTGATCTTTCTAAATTATAATATAAACTATAGTTTTAGTATTACTATTAAAAAAATATAAAAATGTCTATTCAAACATACATGTGTGACTACTAATAGCTTTTCCTGCAATTGACGTGTTAATTTCCACCAAGCGTCAATTCCAAAGTTTTCAACTGTTAATATTGTACCTGGATCAAATTTAATTGAATCTTTTGGCATTAAAGCTATGGATAATAATAATAGATTAATAGGTAATTTTAATTAAATAAATTAATAATGATTTATAACATACGTGATGCATAGAATGTAAAACTACCAATTGTATAAGGTCCTCTTAGACATTTAGGATCTCTAAGGCTAGGGTCCATAAGTTCTTTTGTTGTTGTCAATGGATCTGTTTCCTCTTCTTTAGTGTTAACTCTTCCATCCATTTCCGATTGACACTCAGCATCAGCATTATTTCCATAGGTATCAGAGAATAATAATTTAGTTTTTGGACTGTCAGGGATACATTGATGAAAATGTGGTTTAATTATATTATAAATATTCTGTAATGTATCCACATCTATCATTTATAAATTTAATTATTAGTATCAGTAAGGTAACCTAAAGCAAATTTATGATAAATACCAGATTTTGAATTTAAGCTAATACAAAACATATGTTGACTTTCTTTAAATGATATACCAGCTTCATGACCAACTCTAACATATTCATGCATTGATGGAAATGAATGTCCGATATAGAATCCAACAGGTTCATATACAGCTTCTTCTTCCTCAGTTGAATCCTTTTTCTCTCTTGTTAGAGATATTATACTTTTATGATGAGCCTGTACTGAACTACCTTCATCTGAAAACAAATAAATCTGTGATGTTGTATCACCTTTGATTTTATCTAAATAAGCTTTATAATAATTTATACTTAAAGGTACAGTCTATAACCATTTTAAATTAATAAACTTCTCTATTTATGAATTTTAATAAATTAAAATTACCTACTTTAACTTCAGTAGAATCCGAATGAAAATAATAAATAGCTTTCTTTGAATTATCTAAAGCCTCATTATTTTTAGTACTTAGATAGAATGACCATTCATGTTTGGCATCTGATAAAGGATCTGGACATCTTTGACTATTAACTACTACTATAATAAAAAATATTAGTAAGTAAAAAACATTATTCACCATTATAATTTATCTAACTGAATTACTCACAAATCTAAATTTAAACTTCAATCAATCAAACACTTGCATTTCAAATAAAATTTTCGAATTGAGATATTTTTTTTCGCCTTTCTCACTAGTTATAAATTGTAGATATTTTAGTTTTAATCATTTTGCACAACCTATTCTAAACTATTTAGATGATGCATTTTATTGCGTTTAGGTCAAAGGATTAGATTTAAACCAACTCTACTCCGTTTTTCAATAAATACATTCTGTATTTATTTGGGAGATTATTGCATTTAAGTTTATCAAGTGTTTTTAAATGAACAGATCCTTTTCAAGAGGGTAGCAATCTTCAAGATTCAATTGGCGAAGATTGGCAAACAAATGAAAAATAGGGACTTTAGGGAATAAATCACCACCCACTGTCAGATTTTCTACTTTGGATAATTTAGAGTATCCATCCTTGGTTAGTCTTAATCTATTCACTATCATTAATCTTATATTACCAACACTAAACAGTTCTTTAAACTCCATATTTATATAATATAACACTAGACTGTTAGAACTCAAGTTTTTAGAAAATAAAAATGGTGAATTTCAAAAAACTCCTCTACATGTTTGATTTATTGATTCCTGGAATTATAGATTAATTTATTTTATTTTTCTTTTAAATAAATTAATTTATTTGTAAGTTTGTCATTATCTAAATTAAATATAGTTACTTCAGTAGTTTTTCTAACATGATCTACAGGAACTATATAAACACCTCCATTGTAATAATGAAGTTCACCACTTATTGACTTTGTACTAATTAATAAATCAGGTTTACTATCACCTACTCTAAAATAAGATATTGAATATGTTGGAGGTTTAGACATTCCAACATAAAAATCTTCCATTCCATTAAAACAAATTGATTGTATCTTTTTACTAGTTGAATAAACCTCGTACATTGTTTGGCTGAAATAACAAAACCGGGATATCTTGAATCTATCCCCTTCATAAAATATATATAGATTTGAAGAGTCCAAGAAGCATTTATATATTTTGGGTGAGAAATTCCCAATAGAGCTGATAACATTTGTTTCTTTTTTAACCAGAGTGGAACAGTTGATAGAAACAAATGAAAAATTATTTGTATTTTCTTTGTTGTATACTCCTATACATTTTATAGTATCTTTACCATCAAATGCTAACCCAATGGTACTAAAATTTTTTGTAAATTTAGTGGGATCATAGACCCATTTGGTATCTTGAAATGGCTCTATGCAAATTCTATAATTTTCACCACTAACCAAAAAGTAGAATAAATGTGTATTGGTAACTACAATATTACTATATATATTTAATTCAAAGCCCAAACCAGAAAGTTCTCTAATCTCACTGATTAAATTTTCACAATCTATTCTTTCAACTCTTTTCCCACCATTCAGTATTTTATAAATATACCTTCCATAACTCTTGCTTACCAAACCAATGTTGTATTCATTCTGAGAAATTTTATATTTTATGTAGTCAGTTGGTACAGTCACTTTGCTCTTATTCTCAATATCTTTTAAAGTTTGTCTAAAAAAACGTATAAATTGATGTTTATCATTTACTCCTATATTTTCAATATTATCAATTTTACTACTAGTGGACTTGTTATATTCATCGATTGCTAGTTGATTCCTTTCAATTTGTAGGTCTATTAAAGAGAGCTTTGATGTAAAAATCTCTTCATTTTCATTGTGGTACGATTTCAATTCTCTATTTATATCCACTTCATTACAGTGAAGCATATCATGGAGCTCTTTAAAAATAGTTGTAATTTTCTTTAATTGCCTCTGATACCGAACTTCTATCTCTTCTTTAAATTTTTTTTCTAAATCTAATTTTTCTGTTAATTTCAATTTAATATCTTTATTTACAATTACTGGGTTATTCTTTTCAGATAATATAGAGTTGAATACATCATCAATGTCATATACATTATGGTTATTCTTAATAGAAACCATTAGTAAACTGGTTAACTCCTATTTATCTACAAATATTTACTTTATGAGCTATATTGCATTTAGAACACACAGCTGAATTACAATCCATACAAAACAAAATAATTGTTTTCAGGTGATTAAATTCTGTACATTCTAATTTTATTTCCATTATGTATACATTGAAAAGAATAACAATATTTTAGAAGAATTCATAAAATTAATTGAAATACTTCATCAAAGAACCAAGAATGAAAAAAAAAAAAAAAAGTGTACATTTATGATAATGCCACATTTGGAGTATATTAAAGAAACAAGTAGTACTTTTATTAATTTTTTATATACATAAATAAAAATATTTATTCGGGTAAATAATTCAAAAATAGAGTTAAAATATGGTATTAGATATTTATAAATATCAGAAAAAAATTGAAAAAATTTTTTTCTGATGGAAGGTTTTAGATTCCATCAGAAAAAAATGTGATAAATGAAATTTCAATTATCACAAGATATTGCGGTTAGGTTACCACTGTTTGAAATCAATAAATTTAAAAAAAAAAATGATTAATCATTTAATATAATATACAAAACACTAATAATGAAAAGAACATCTAATAGATTAAATATTGTAGCTACCATCTTTGTTTTGGTGATGGTATCAGTATTCTTTATCTCAAATACTGCAATTCAAGTCAATATTGATGTACCAAGTATGTTGAAATTATATACAATATAAGCTTTATAAAAAGTTAAAAAAAATGAGTAATGACTAATAGAATGAACTTAGAGAATAAGGTATCATCAGATGAAAAACAATATCATGGAATGTTGTCAGCTAGTTCAAGTGGAGGTGCTTATGATAATGATTATTCATCATCTACTGGTACTGACGGTGGAAGTGGTGGAAGTAGTGGTGGTCCAATTCCAGTTAAAGAACAAGAGGAAGATAAAGGAAGATCTGCTAAATTTCATAGTATGATTTCTGGAACTGATAATAGTTATACAGGAAATGGTGGTGATAGCACATCAACTGGTAGTGGAAGTACCATTCCAGTTTTAAAAGATAAACTACCAAAATGGCATGGAATGTTATCAGGATCAGGTGTAACCACTGGTAATGGTCCACCGGGTTTAAAAAAATAAATCATATCCGATATATATATATTACTAATTTAAATTATTAAATATTATTACAACATAACCATTATGGTATTTTATTCTATCTATTATTTGAAAATAAAAAAATAAAATAAAATAATAGTCAGATTATAATAAATACTATTACTATATCAATCAAAACATGGTTAATAATAATGATTTGAATTTATTTAAATTATTTTTTAATTTGTACACATTGGAATAAGACATTCGAAGAAGTAAGTCTAGAATGCATTTTTTATTCTATTTGAATTTATTTTACAACAAAATATGTTTTTTAGATATTTTTTTATGAAAATCATTTTGAATTTTCAATTTCACTTGGTGTGGTTACTGTTTTAGTGAAGTTAGATATTTTGTTAATTCATAGTATGATGGACTCTGTTTAGATTCCCTATAGAGTTTAGAATCAAATTTTAATTTAAAATGATGGATTAGGTATATTACTATATGTTGCAAACCTGTTTTCATTAGATGTGAAAATGAAGTGGAGTGAAGAAATGAAATGGATTTTAAATCTTTAGGTATATAGATATTGGAAAATAGATATTGGAGTAAAGGTATATTGCCTAAAAACACTTGTTCCCTTATTGAATTTTCAACGCTAAGAAATGAGATGTTAGGTAACAAATCTTTACTTAGATGTTTCAATAAATCAAGGTTTTGTGAGGATATAATTCCTTCAGCTAACGGTGGTCCTGATACAGGTGTAATTGAATTTTTATCCAGTACCTCTTTTATCAGTTTATATGATCCGATAGAACCAATAGTCTTCCATCTGTCATACATTAATTGTGATGGGGATTTTACTTTTCTATAGAAATATAAGATGGAATTGATACTACCTCTATTTGATAACTTGTATCCGAATCCTTGTTGATAGAGTGTATCTAATGCATCTGGGTTGTCAAGTCCAAATTTATGTAATAGTTTATTCTTTACAGTGTAGTCTAACAGTGATGGTATCTCAATTAGAGGAATGGCAGATAGAAATGCTTGATTATAGTCCTTATTGAAATTCTCAACTAGATAGATTGTCATTTCACCTAAAGTGTCACGATGAGATACAGTATATTCAGAAAATGGTATAGGTGCTTGACAAATACCAATAACTTCATGCATATACCTAAGAACTTTAATATCACCACCTTCCATCACAGTATATAAATTTATATCCTCTAAAACATTCACTGGAACATAATCTACAAAGTACTTAAACTTTTCAAAGTTATCAACTGATCCAGTTACCATTTCCTTTAAATATGAAGGTGTAAATAAATGTTGATATTTAGCATGTAGATTTTTAATCAAATCTATATCGAATACTTTACAAACTGCTTGAACTATCTTTTGATTAGTTGGCACACCTATTGGAATAGTCTGAATGAATGCATGGATAATCTCCATCTTTTCAGGTTTCTCAATAGTAGTTAAACTATATACCTGTTTTATGATATCATTTACACTGATTATCGTAAAATAGTTTCTAAGTACATTGAGTATCTCTTTTTTAGATCTACTAAATTTCTCAGAATTCATATAGAGGTATATCAAATCTTGGTAATGCACAGGTAACAATGGAGTTCTTAACCAGAACTTATCAGTACCTATGTATTCTTTTACAAGACCATCGAAATCGAATAACAAAAACATCAGTATACATTCTTTAAAATCAGTTTTTACATCCAATTTTAATATAAATTCGTGAAGATAGTAGTCTAGTAGTTCCAGGGTATTATCCATAGTGTCAATTAATGGCACCATATGGACATTGTTAGACATGAATAGTAGTTTCTTACACCGAGTTTGAAGCTGATCAACTGTCAATTTATATAGAGATGTTACATGGTATTTTGTAACTATGGATATAATTTCATGTGGTTTCAATTTAAGTAACCCTATAGAATGCATCCACTCAATATACTCCAAATCAAGATGATTTATATTCGAATGGTAAGCTTGATTTTTGTACACACCCTTCTTTCTAGAGATTAGTGATTTTTGAAAGAGATAGTTTAGCATTTGATTTCTATTTTCAGATTTACAAGCACAAGCTAGAATATCAGATGGTGGGAGCTCAGAAAACTGATATGGAATGGTACCAGGTTGAAGATACTCCATTACTGATACATGACCACTCTCCAAAATCATTCTTTGTAAATCACAAAATCTTTGTGGTACCATTAGAGGTTTGAGTATATCCAAAGCCTCTAAATTTGCATTGAGGATTGCCATTTCCATTAAATGATTAACCTCTGATAAATGACCATAGTTTTCATAGATTTTCTCTAGAAAACTCTTATCTCTTATCAATTTAAATATCATTTCCCAAGACTCTTTTGTAAATACCATATACTGTTTAGTTTTAACTTTATCTCTAAACAATGCAACCATATTCCTGCCAAGCATCCAATCAACAACATAAATCTCTCTATACTCTCTATATCTCTTTTGACTATCAATATCATCTTTTGATTTAATAAAAAAACTAAAAATCACCGCAACCAAATACTTATTTCTCCACACACTAAAAAACCAATTATCGTCCATATTTACAACAAATCCAATAAAAAAAAATCTTTTGTAATTTAATTTTTTTAAATCAAAAGTATCTCAATATTTTGGAAAACATAACTTTTTCCTATCAAAGAGATCTCTAAAATCATTACGAATTATTATACAGATTTTATATATCCACTTGAAATTCATACGACGAAAATTATGTGATATTTTGTACAATTAAATCAATTTATTAATTTATCTTATTTTATAAAATCTAAATATTTGAGGGTTGGTGGAGTGGTTTTCAAATGTGTGGAATGGAAAACTCCATAGTTGAGGTACAATGAAATTTTCTTTTTCGTATATAAATGATGTGATTGTTGGGTGTTTATCAATAATTTTTACCAATGGATGTACAAAAAATTCATTGTAAATATCAATATCAACTCTTTGAAAAAAATGAAATGATGTGATTGTTGAATTTAATAGGTTTGCAAAAACTTCAAGAAGTGGGCTTTCATTTTTATAGATTAAGGTTAGGTTTTTGAGTGAACGAAGCTCTTGAAGTGGTATGGAGAGATTTTGAAATCCTGACTCCATTTTAATAGTTGTTAGTCCACTAAAATTACTGTAGTCTGAAACTTTACTGAAATTTAAGTTATATTGAGGTAAAATATTTAACTTTTTGATACATCTTGCATAGATAGGTATTTCTTCAAGAATTATAGGCCTATAAGTTACAGTATTACAGACTACTTTAAACCCAATGTGTGGTTTTGTCTCCATGTATTTTACAAATTCTTCAAAATCCCAATTTATAACACCACCATTTAAAAAATAAATAGTTTTGATAGAAAGTTTCTTGAGGTTGGGAAGTGATGATATCTTGAATAGATAAACTCTATCAAGTACCCTATCTAAAACAATTTCCTCTATATTCGGAAAATTATCAATGTATCTATCCCAATGTACATCAACCACCCAATATGTATTTGTAAATAAACTTTTCGTAAGCCAATCATTGGTTGTATTGGTGTAAAATTAGATATCTGGGTTAGTGTTACAAGTTGATTGTATACTATAGACTTATAATCTTGGTATGGTAAGAATGAAAATTGGACATCCGCCAAATGATTTGGTGATGTTTGAATGATTGAGTATTTAGATTTCCAGTTTAGAACTCTTTTAAAGACTAGCTTAGGTAAATATGATCCAATTTCGGCGATTCGTCTAGATATTGGAAATGTAGCTGATTTGGCAGCCAATGATACCAAATATAGAAACTTGGAGTTCACAAATGATAGTTTATACATCATTTTCCAATAATTTGATATACCTTCAGAAACTGCGGCCATTCCAATTATCTTACTGATTAGATAATTTGGAAATTGTTCGACAAACAAAATTGATGATAGTGGTTTTGATGAAACATCAGAGGAGTGATGAAAATTAATAGGTATACCCCCATTAAGTTGTTGAATTATTGAATTTAATTGAGTTGTTGTTTTATCATCAAAATGGTATCCATTGAGAATTGTGTTGATAAACCACAATTTTAATGTATTATTACTGGTATTGATGTTTATCATCATTTGAAATAGATTTACTATCTCTGATTCAAGGTTATTAATTCCCAATAACAATTTAGCTAACCCTACTGGATCTGTCAATTCTGATTGTATAGCCAATTGGTAGATATCTATTATTTCTTTATCTAAATCAATAAAACGAGAATATTTCAAAGCCATAGGAAACAATATCTTATACATTTTGAAACTTTCAGATGAATCATTAGGTTTCTTTATGTATTCTTTGATAGGGTTAATCAAACACTTTATCAGGTATTCACGAGTATCAAAGGTGGTATCCTCTTTAATGAATAAATTACACCATAAATCCATTTTTTGGAGAGAGTTTTGATTGTAGAAACAATGTTGTAATACCCAATCCGTATCCAGAAACTCATTTATAAGTGATTTAAAATGAGAGAGTGTAAATAGAGATTCTTTGGTATTTGTCCTATCAAAAAGATCTCTGAGAGTACTGTCTACCTAAACTCTAGATAACTCAGTTGAAATGGCTTGTTTTAAATCAAGGTTTAAACTTTCATCTCCAACTTGTTTGAACAAGTATAGTAGTGATATAATTCTACTTTGGTTATAACGACAGTTCCAGATCATCCATTTTCTACCTTGTAATGCTAGTTGAACTGTATTTATCAAATCTTTGTTTTTAGGGTCACGAGCATATAGTTTATAGAGAGTTTCAAAATATATTCTACCATCAAGCTTAAGGCTGTCTTGAAGTTCATCCCAATTACTTGTAGATAGAGTTGGTAAAACCAAACTTGAGACAATATCAATGAGTTCTGTCCAATTAAACCTAAATATTTCATCACTCCAGTATCCTATCAAATCTTTGTGGTGTTTGAAAAACATGTATGGAGATTGATTTACAAGAAATTGGAATAGTTCTAGAAAATGTGGAAACTGTTGATAAGTACAATTGATATTGATAAGATGTTTTATCAAAATTTCAACTTGTTGAATTGAGAATCTCATTGAGTTTGGGAATTGCTTATTGAGATAATTCAATAAACCAAGAGCAATACTCTTTTGTGTACCATTTAATTGTAATACAGATTTAATAATTGCTCTAATTAAGATAAATATTAATATAAATTTAAATTTCAGTGTATGAATATCCGAATTTAAAATACATACAATGTAATTGTTGATATATTTTGTTTAATTAAATCAAAGGATTTATAATCTCCAATTAGAATTTTGATACAATTTACACAACTTATTGAAATTTTAGGTTGTGAAGATATACTCCTAAAATGATCCAGAATCATCTGTGGGATATTTTGGAATATCTTTCCAAGTTTGATGAATATAGATAATCCTTTATAACTATCAAGATTATAGTCATTGTTATAGTTTCCTATAAGATATGGGAGTAATTTTTTGATTTTATCTTTCAACACCACCTGTTCTTTTGAAGAAAGAGATTGAAAGCCATGAATCACAAAATCCAATGCAGTGCAATATCCATTTAGTACTCTACCATTCATTTCAATACTTGATAAAACACTATTAATCAGATTTACAAGCATTGATTTATTGACTTGAGCTGTCAAATTCCACTCTATATTTTGCTTAGATTGACATGACATTCTTTGATGAAGTATTTCAATTAATTTTATGAATTCTTCTAAAATATTGTTATTCTTTTCAAAAAACTACTTGTTTATAAATTTTTGAGAGTTTAAATATATTTATATAAATCTGCTTCAATTGTAATTATATTTACCTCATATATTGATATCAAAGGAATACAAGAAGGAATGATAAGAGCAGGTAAAATTGATAATAGATAGTTCATGGCTTCGAATTTAATTTGATCATCAAAGGTTTCTTTGTTATCTGAATTAAATACTCTATGTACAATACCATTACTATTTAATATATGATTATTGTGATGAACACAAAGAATAGCCAATTGTTGATTTCTATTACCTTTATCAAATACTTGAAGTAATTCTGTAAAAAGATGCTTTGGTTAGTTTCATAGAACCTAATCTTCTAAAGTATAGATATATCCATAACATACTTATACTATCATTCAAATCCATTGGATATTTATTAACCACCTTTGAAAAGAAAACCAATTCATTTTCAGTGTAAGGTTCATTTGTAGATTCAATTATATCTTTTAAAATTGTATCTTTAAATTTATATTTTAGAAATGTATCTATTTTCTTTGGGAAAGTCTTTTGCGTTTTTAAAAGTTTTGTTATCCTCTTGTAATCCATTTATTCCTAAATCTAGAAAAAGCTTTTGAGTAATAAGAAATTTTTAACTTACAGAAGCTTGATATTTATTTAACTAGTTTATAAAAAATATTATAAAAAATATAAATGTTAAATGTGGGTTGAAACTTTTCCAAGAAATCATTGATACATCTAAATTTGAAATTGTTTCTTCAAATGGCGCTCTTGTAAATGTAGGTTCAGAAATGTCCACCCACACATATACTATACCATCAGGGATGTCATACTGCAACAATATCATCTTAGACATCGTCATTCAAATCACCAGCAATTGGAATTCCATATGTGGTTTCATTTGAAATTTGAACCCATTTACTCCATTAGCCATTGAACTTGCTATTGGTGTAGATGTACCATATCTTGATTCGTTACCAATCATTTTAGGATATCCCATATCTTTTTTATACATTATATCCTATTCACATTTAAAAACAATTAATGATTAACAATATTATTAATTTATGCATAATTGACAACCTCTATTTCAAATGAAAAAAAATATACTTGAAATAAATAAATTTACGTATTTCTATGAATTTAGATAAATAAAATGAATTTAATTATTTACTTTCAATCTATTGAGCATTTTGGTAATTTCAAAATATTTTGTTTTTTTTAGATGATTCTCGATGAAGATTGGAATCAAATTTTAAATTAAAATAATTATACAAGAAGATGATAGTTTGAATATTTCCTTTAAATAATAGAGACTCTAGAGATTTTGAATTGAGTAATTCAAGTTTTTTTGTGTCTTTTTTTGCATTTAATTTAGAAAAGATGTATTCTAATATCATTATATTTTGTTCATTTGCCAGTGATTCTAATGAAAGGTCTAATGACAATAAACTGAGATTGGGAATCAGAAACTTACTACAATGTTTCAGCATGTTTAAGTCTTGTGATATTAATATTCCTCTAGCTAAAGACTGTGAAATATTCCAATTTAGTTTATAACGATCCAGTGCCTCTTGTAATATCTTATAGGATCCTATAGCACCTATACTATTCCAATTGCTTTCTGACAATAAAGCTTTGGAATTTCTGTGCAGATACAATATGGCATTGATATTGCTCCAATAGGATCTTATTCTTAGGTTAAACCCTTGTTTGAGAAAGTTTAGAAAAACTTTTTCATTGTCCAATCCAAACCTATACAATAGATTATTATTTACAATGTATTCTATCAGTGATGGATATTCAATGAATATATCATTGGATATAAACATTTGTTTAGATTCCATATAGAAATTGTCTATATAGTATCTTAGAACTTCAACATCTTTTTTAAAATTATTTTTAGACTTGAATTTCAGAGGTTGAGAATAACCACTTCCTACAACTTGGTGAAAATACCGTAAAACATCTAAGTTCACTCCATTTACAATATCATTTATACTGATAACCTTTAGATCCGATATTGTATGGAAACTAGCAAAATATTGGAATATTTCAAAATCATAAAATGATTCACGTAAGGCACGTTGTAGGGATAGACTCTTGTTTATCAAATACTCGTATTTAGAAACTAGTCTCTTGATAAGACCAACATCAAGTACCTGGATAATATCAGATAACAGATAGTTCAAAATAGGTGAATCTGGTGGAATACATGAAAGAAATACATCAATTAACTCTATTTTAACATTTGAGTCTCTATTTGATATATATATCTGTTTTACTAATTCAGATATACTATATAGTGAAAAATTATTTCTGAATGCATTGATTATATCTTCTTTGGATCTTTGGAATTTTTCAGAGTTTTCGTAAATGTAGAGTAGATCTTGGTGGTGTTTTGGAGCGTATATATGATAGTCGGTCCAATCATTAAAACTACTTTGACATCCTGAAACTCTTTTTGAAAAATTCAAAAGTAGAAAGAGTGTGAAAACAGCCTGGATATTTTGAGTGTGACTACTCATTCCCATTAACAATATAAACTCATACAAATACAAGTCTAACAGATTGAGGTTATCCATAGTTTCAATTTCCGGTATCAGATCAGTTTTTTTAGTTATCCACGCCATTCTTTTACACATTATTCGAATTTGATCTAGAGGCAGTGAAAATATAGATACAAGATGAACTTTGGTTAGAATATCACCTAAATCTGATTTAGTGAGTAGTAGTAGGCCTTGACCAGATAACCATTCCAAATGGTCAGGGTCAAGATTAACTACATAAAGTGGAGGAATAGGAGAAGGTTTACCTATTCCCATTTTAACATCTCTATTTATAAGTGACTTTTTGAAGAGATAGCTTAACATTTCATTTCTATTCTCTGATTTCCATGCACATGTTAGAAATGATACCGATTGAAATGGTATGATATGAGGTTGAAGATACTCCAAAACTGAAACATGACCACTTTCCAAAATCTTTTTTTGTAGATACTTAAATCTCTGTGGTACAATTAAAGGTTTGAGTATACTCAATGCCTCTAAGTTTCCATTCAAAATTGCCATCTCCAATAAATGAATAGATTCTGATAAATGTCCATAGTTTTTATAGATTTTCTCTAAAAGTTTCTTTTCTTTAATCTTATCAAAAACCAATCCCCAAGCCTCTTTTGTAAATATCAAATACTGATTAGTTTCAACCTTATCTCTTAACAAATCAATATAGTTCTGAGCAAGAATCCAATCTACATTGAAAATCTCTCTATACTCTCTATATCTATTTTGAATATCTATATCACTTGAAACAACATTACTAAATATCAATTTAATCAAATACTTATTTCTCCACACTCCAAAAAACAATTGTTCATTCATATCCACTTAAAAAAAAACCCCAAAAGATATTTTTAGATTTATAAATTTTAAAGATAATAATATATAATACTATTTAATTTAATAAGTTAATTAATACAAATACAAATTCATTATTTGTTCAATTTCTAATAATTATTACAAATCAAATGATTTTTCTATTTTTATTAGTTTTGTTGTTATTTTCAAAAATATTTAAAATAGAAAGTTGATTTGACTAATTTCAAAAGATAATTCTCGAGATTTCTTTGGTATTGGTAGTTTTCAAATTACTTTCTATCAACTTTTATTTTAATTTTTATAGAAAAAGTTTGATAATAATTTCGTCATTTTTGATAATTTGAATATTGATGAGAGGGAAAATTCCAATGAACCATTCATAAAAAAAAATCAGTCAAATCTCTATCAGTTGCCAAAGTAAATTTGAAAATTCTCTTTAGATTTTTTTTTAATATTTTCGAGTGGATATTTCCAATTACCCCTCTTTAAGAGCTTCACACATCACTCTCATTCGAATATAAAAATAAAAAATGTTTGAGAATCATTATTTTATTTTCGAACACACAAATATATAATATAAATAATTAAAAATGACATATATCATTTTAGCATGTTTATTATTTGTTGCTTTGGCATCAGCCAAATCAGCATTTACTGAATTGGAATACAGAAACGCTTTTACCAATTGGATGGTACAACAAGGTAAACAATACGGTAACCACGAATTCAATCAAAGATACAACATTTTCAAAGCCAACATGGACTTTGTCAACGAATGGAACTCAAAAGGATCCCAAACTGTTTTGGGTATGAACGTCTTTGCTGATCTCACCAACAAGGAATACCAAATGCTATACTTAAAGAACAAATTCAATACCTACGACCTCTCTCAAAAAGCTAAAACTTTCAAATCATCTGGTAAACAAGCAGTTGAAGTTGACTGGAGACTTAAAGATGCTGTCACTCCAATCAAGAATCAAGGTGAATGTGGTGGATGTTGGTCATTCTCTGTCAGTGGTGCTGTTGAAGGTGTCCACGCTATTGGTGATGGTAACTTAGTTGTCCTCTCTGAACAACAATTAATTGACTGCTCTGATTCCTTTGGTAACCAAGGTTGCGATGGTGGTCTCATGACTTTAGGTTTCGAATACATCATCTCTGCAGGTGGTTTGGATACTGAAGCTTCATACCCATACACTGGTGTCCAAGGTAAATGTAAATTCAACCCAGCTAACATTGGTGCTTCCATTAGCGGTTACGTCAACGTTACCTCTGGTTCTGAAGATGCCCTTGCCTCAGCTGTTCAATTGAACCCAGTCTCAGTCGCTATCGATGCTTCTCTAGACTCATTCCAATTATATACCTCAGGTATCTACTACGATGCTTCATGTTCCTCAACTGAATTGGATCACGCTGTTTTGGCTGTTGGTTACGGATCAGGTGTCCCACCAGCTGAATCCTCTGAAAGCTCAAGTGACTCCTGGACTGGTGCCTCATACTCACAAGGTTCCAACTCAGGTTCTAACTCAGGTTCATGGTCATCTGGTTCCTGGACTGGTTCTCAAGGTTCCTGGACTGGTTCCCAAGGTTCCTGGACTGGTTCTCAAGGTTCCTGGACTGGTTCTCAATCATGGGGTGAAGCTAAACAAGCTGCCTCTGAATCCTCATCATCATCATCTGATAACTACTGGATTGTCAAGAACTCTTGGGGTCCAGAATGGGGTGTCAACGGTTACATCTACATGTCCAAAGACAGAAACAACAACTGTGGTATTGCTACTATGGCTTCTTACCCAATCAATGCTTAAACATTGTACAACAAATCAAGTCTACAATAAAATACAATTTTGTAAATATATACTTTATAAAAAAGGTAATTTTATAATAATATCGATCAAAAATTAAATATGAGGTGTATACATATAGACACTATAGGTGCACTGAACCTATCTCAAAATATTTATTTTAGATAGTGCCATTTTATGAATTTTTGTGGATTTTAGAAAATAGGAATTGGAGATTTCATTAGTTTCAATGGCACTCTGTAAGAGTTTATATTTATATGGTAGAAAGAGATTTTTAATGGTTTTGTTTTGAGTGATGGTTTGTAAAAGTTGTGAAAGCTCAGTTTCGTCCAGATTTGCAGAGTTTGGTATGGATTCAAAAAATGAAAAGTTCTCCAAATAATGATTTTTGCTTAGAATCTCATTGGCAAAATGAAATTCATTATTGGTATTGATACAATAGTTTAATTGAAGGCTACGGATATTGGTATTTGGTATGCAAACTTGTAGAAGCTGACTATCAGATCCAACAGGAAAGTTATCAAATTGAATCTCTTCGAGAGTTGGATGACGGATTTTGAAGAGTTGTATAATGGATTCACTTGTTGATGGATGAAGAATTTCAAATGCTGATCCTTGAACTTGAAGTGATACCAATGAAGGATGAACTGCAACTCTATTGAATACATCAGTGTATCCTTGGTACCCATCTGGAGATTCAAACACACGAATTCTCAGTACTTGTAGATTCATATTATTTTCAATCAAATGACAAATGAATTCTGATAAGTAAGGTATCTGAGGTGACGCTTGAATTAACAATTCTCCTAGATTACTTAATGAACCTTTCCATTGAGACTTGTATACACAATCTAATTGATAATTATCAGCAACCCTCATTGGTGTCAAATAGAGGTTTCTTATGTGTTCTATATCAATAAATCTCAAGAATAAATTCAATGGACCTTTGAAAGTTTGTATACTTAAATTACTAATATCCTGTACCCCTCTATCCCAGAGACCTTGAAACTTAAAATTAGCAGAAAACTCTCTTAGTGTAATGGTATTATTAAGATATCTGACTAACTTCATTTCATCATTACCATGTAGTGGCTGATCAGAATCAATCCATAACACTTGCAATAGAGGTGATGTTTCATGAGCCTTCTCGAAAAACTCACCTAATACACCCTGGCATTTTGAATGATGGTAATTCATTTTAAATTCTAATTTTAGTTTTATCAATTTTGGGTGATTCTTTAGTAGAAGATTCATCATTGGTTCCATCTTTATATCTATAAGACACCAATTCAATGATGTTAAATTGGAGAATAAACATTGTGTTCTTTCAAAACACTCTCTGATTAATGGAAGATATTGGATATTGAGTTTCTCTATTTGACTATTGTATACTTTGAATAAATTATTTATAAATTCACATGTCATAAATCCATCTAATCTCTGAGATGGACTTGAAACTACCTTTACTGATCTAAGTTTTGGAAATTTTGTTCGTTTTATCAATTGTGAGTGAATTGTACATAGGTTACTAATTTCAAGTGACTCTATCAGGTTAGGTCTAAAAAGAGGGAGTACATGAGAAAGCATCAAAGGTACCTGATTATTCCACACTATATGTAACTTTATATTGTATCTAGCCAATTCACTCAAATGTTCTGGTGTTTTATATTGCTCTACTATTTCCATCTTTATAGTTCTAAACCCTTTAGTCAACTTAATAATCTTCAAATACTCCCCAATTGAATCATCCTTTTTCAAAATCAACTTATTGAATTGTAATCTTCTAATAATCTCTTTATTCCATTCTTTATCTACAAATAAAAGTTTATATATAAACCTTTTTATATATATGCATTTTGACTCTGATAAATATATCTTAATAAACCAATCCAATATATTAACTATCACAAGTCTAGGTAATTGTATAATCATCCTCTTCTATAACTGTTATCTATCTCCTAAACATTTATTTTTCAAAAATATCTATTTTTTTAAATGATCAATTTAAAAATTGGATATTTTTTGTGTATTATTTTAAAATAATTTTGGGAATTTATTGTATCTATTCCATTTGGATCTATAGATTCTTGAAATTTGTGAATGTTTGAATGCATCTTCTATTGATGGATGATTTGTGGTCATTTGTAATGCAATTAAATTACGATTTGTTCTAATTAGTTTAGATAGGGTATTTACTTGGTCAGTGTCTGGTGTGTGATGTTGAACTGATTGCTCAAGGAGATAGAGTTGTTCTAAATTTGAATTTCTTGAAATAATTTGAATTTGGTTATTCAATTCAGTTTCTTTGGATAGAGAGTTAAAGAGATAGATGTATTTTAGATTTTTGTTGGTGCAAAGTGCATTGATGAAATCAGATTCACGAGTGATTTGGCTGTGTAGATTGGTAATTCTGATTTCTTGTAGAGATGGGTGATGGAATTCACAGAGTTTGATTAAAGCATTAGTTAGATCAGTTGGACTATCACCAACACCTCTTGAGGAATCAATTTGAAAGGTTTCCAAAGATTTATGAGATATGATAGATTGTACAGTTTCTTCGATATCGTATTTCTCTGAATAGAATTTTAGTTTGAGTTGTTTTAGGTTTGTACAATGGCTTAGTATTGGAGATATCAATTCTTTCTGTCTTTCCAGATGGATAGATTCAAGATTCACCAAAGTCTTTAAATCAATTAATGTATAGTCAGTTATTTGGTCACCTTTAGTACTGAGTAAATGGAACGACAGTATATGAGATTTGTCAACCCACAATGACAGCAAGTTCAGTGGTCCTTTAATATGAGTTATCGATGTGTTCTCAATGAGAAGTGGCAGACCTTTATTCTCATTTACCTGAGCTATACTTTTTGTCAATGGAATGAATGTATAGAACTTCTTTAGAGTTACAGTTGAGTTTAGATACTGAATAAGTGCAATTTCACTGTCTGGTGTAATCTTAAAACTAGGATTAATCTCCAAAGTCTTCAATTCCTTCAACTTACAAGCATTTTGAAAGAACTTGTCCATTTCAAACAAATTTCTAGAAATCTCATAATGAACCTTAAGCTTCTTTAAATGTGGGTTCTGGAGAATGAAATCAATCACAGGTTGTCCATTCAATATACCACTATCACCTGATGTAAATTCCAATTTTCTTAAATTACCCATTTGTATTCTAGAAAATGTTGATTTCACTAATGGAAATCTTGAGACTACCAAATTCCTTATACTATCCCTAGAATACACACCATCAGCAGTCAATAGAGATATCAAATTATTATCATCTTCATGTTTCATATAAGCCACTAGTATCAGTGTATTCAGATTCTCAAGATTACAACTACCTTCACTAAACTTAAATAAAGTGGAAGATAGTAGATTTACACCTGTAACTTGATCTTGAGGTAACCTAGGTAAAACCTTATCCCAAGCACTCTTTACACTCTTACTAATCTCCACCATTAAAGAACTCTTTGATTTTCTAATGGAATCTGAGAATCTTTGTATATCATCATCGGATTTTGGTTCGTCACCACAATTTAGCTTTACATGTTTGTAACCACCAGTAACATTACAAACATTGACAAAACTCTTTATATCACCAATGGGTATCTCTACATAATTAAACTGGATTTTCTTTAGAATATTCTTGAAATCTTTAGACACCAACAATAGCTTCTTTATAAATGTTCTAATATAACTTTGATGTGCATGTCTATAATGATACTGTGATTCTGATAGAAATAAATCCGAATACTTTTGAAAAATTTCTAAAAGTACTATATTAGGAAACACAATTGACATTTTCAACCCCACTCTCTAAACTATTTTGATAAAAAACTTTAAATTTTATCAACACATCTTATACTAGATATTTATGATAAAACCTTTCCTTGATTTTTTTTTTTTTAATTGTTTTCGTTGAATTTTATTTTATGCTACTGTAATGATATTATATTGAATAGAATAGAAATTAAAAGTGTGATTGTTATTGTAGATGAAGAAGATACATCAACAATAGTAGAACAATCATCACCAGTAAAACCATCATTACATTGACATTTACCAGTAACAACATCACAGGTACCTTGAGATGAACAGGCATTCAAACATGGTTTCTCATAAATTAAAGTGGAATTATTGTAACCAACAACACCATCAGATGAAATTTTGATAGAAACTGGATTTTGAGTTGTTGATGGGTCAATTTCAGATTTTAGATTACAACTTACATTATTTGGAAGATTATTTTCTTTAATGACACAATCTTCTCCTTGGATTTGAATAGTGAGGTTTGTACTCACCATATCATATCCAGTGATGACAAATGTAACATTTTGTGATTTCTTGTATGATGTTGGACTGATTGTGACAATTGAAGGTGGTCTGTAGGTAGCATGGAAAGCGTCACTGATCAAAAATTGACTTTGTAAATTTGAGTTGGCTATTAATTCAAATTTACCAGATCCAGAGATATAGGCACAATCTGCCCATGAAGTTGGGTAATTTAATGTTGAGTATCCAGTACAAAAAATTTCATCTCCATTGAATGTGAAACCAGCATCAATTAGATATTCACCTTGAATAGTTATGGAATTGGACCCGTTTGTTGAAGGTAATTGAGCTAGACCTGTAATCTTTGGTCTTAAATTGAATGGAATGGAATTTGATTCACTTCCTGCTACTTTAACAGTTACACTACCTTTTTCAGCGTTATTTGGAAGTTGAATTTCCATTGTATCTCCAGATGCTGAAAGAACCGTTGCATTATAGTTATCATTAGCTGAAACTGGATCAATACTAACTGAAATCAATTGAGTCAAATTACCAAAATCTGATCCAGTCAATGTGAATTTGTTGTGAGTATCTTCATTTTGAGTGTACTGTGTGAGACTTGGTGCAACATATAGAATTTCAAAGGAATTGGAAGCAACTACATTGTCACCAACTACTATTGACAATTGTCTAGAGAGTGGAATTCCATCAGGTAGAGTTACAATAAATGAAGTATATTCAAAATCATTAGAGAATGGTGATAGAGTTTGACCTGCATATTTCACTTTAGTTGTCAGGTTTGGATTAGAAGTGAAGAATTTACCTTTTATAGTAACATCAGATGAAGATGTTGGAATATAAGGTGGAATAGTAGCGGTGATATATGGCTTCAAAGTAAATGGTTGGTCATAAAATGGGTTCTGATCTAAATTTGGAACTTTTAATACCAAATTGGATGAATAGTAACTTTGGTTTAAGTTACATTGAGATGCAGTCTTGTTATTTACACATATTAAATCAGTGTCATTCAAGGTAACAAATTGATAAGCAGAATCAAAGAAATTAGAACCAGTAAAGATTATATTATCATTAATTTGTGTTACTGAAGTAACAATTGGACTAAGATAAAAATCTGAAATGGTGGTAAAATTAAGTGTCAATTCTGGTACTGAAATTGCAGTTACATTGACATTGATTGTAGCTGGTAGTGGGTCATTTTGAATTGTATCTAGTTGACATATGGCTGAAGTGGTATTAAGATATTGAAGATTGGTACATTGGATGGTTGCTGGACTGACTACTGAAATGTTGTAGTCACCTGAATTGGTGAAATCACTACCATAGATAGTGGTTTGTCCTCCGTAAAATGGAGTTTTTATGTAATCAACTCTAGGAAGAACTTTCTCACAAATATCTCCATAATAGAATTTTGGTGAGGTTTGACAACTGCATATATAAGATCCTTGGTAGACACAAGCACCGTGGTTTCCACTACAATCTGATTGACAGAATGAAGAGTAGTCAAATGATAGTATACCATTTTGGGTTGCAGTTGAACTTGGTAATCCTATAAACACACTCTTTTCATAAGGTTTATAGATAGTAATGAAATTTGGACGTGATGTATTCCAAGTTGTAGTAGAAACAGTTGGTGAAACTACCATAGTTACAACCTGAGGATCAGAAGATACTGATGAAACGTATATTAAACCCAAGTTACCATTTGAAGAGAATTTAAAACTGACTATTAAACGTTCTTGAAGTGGGTCTTTTGTGATACCAGTACATTCTATACTATCAGCTGTTATATAAATCACAAAAATTTGACTGTTTGATACACTTTTACCTTCTAGATAAACAGCAGTATCATTTTTAACACAAGAGTATAATGTATCACCATCAGTATAGAACCCAGTATACACAAAACCAAGACCAGCATTATTAGTGAATGGGTATGTCACAGGATACTGATTTTCGTCATAAATAGATAGCATAACAACACCAATAGAAGTCATAGCATTAATTCTGTGGTATTTATCAATTTGAGTATTTGCAATGAGGTTTGTACCTGCATTTGTAATGTGTTTTTGCAAGTATCCATAAAATGCACTAGTAGATGTACTATAAGAAAATCTATTAAAATATAAAATGCTTCCCACAAGAGTAGTATAAACAATACTAGGATCAGACCCTGATTCACCAGTATCATAGGCAAATAGTTGATTGGTATGTGTGGTAATAGTTGTAGTAGGTGAGATGGTAAATTGAATAGTACTATTCAAAAACTTTACATGAATGATATTACTGTTAGTAGCTACAAAACATGTTCTATCAACTGTAGTTGCAGCTATAGCTATAATATTATAACTACTTAGATTAGGTATTTCAGTACTAGTCATTTGTATACCGAGTGTCAGAGTCAATGTACCATTAGCTGATTTAACATTATCCTTATTTACAAAGTAAATCTTAGGTGGATTAGCTCCAGTTTGACCAAGAAAACATCCATAGTCTTCAGTGAAATCTCCATTTAAAAAGGTTACAGCTTGGTTATTATATTTTAATGTATTGATTTTAAAATTACTAAATATAGCACATTCTAAATACTGAGTATTTAACAATGTTATAAAACAAAATAGATAAATATAATATAATTTCATATTTTCTATAATAAAATCAAAATTAAAACGCATAATTAAAAAAAACAATGTTGTTATCAGATATTTTTTTTGAATTCAAAGAACTTAAAAGTGATTTACACATGTCTAAATTTTTAATTCATAGAATTGTAAGGGTTATTGTCAAATGTTATTATAAATTCATATAAATTTCTATACAATATTGTAAGGTTAAAAATAAATTTTATATTAATATAGTATTAAACAAAAAAAATGAAGAAATTGTTCAGAGGGTAATTGATTCTAAGGTATTTCAAAAGGTATTTGATTTTTGTGTTTTAGGTGCACATAAAGTTAGAAACGAGACACTTTATGTAGTTTCAAATACACTGATTACAACAACACCTCAACAGTTGAATATCTAGAATCTATTGATTTGGCAAAATATTTAGGTATGTTGGTATTATATAGATGGTAAAAGAGGTGAAGATCATTTCACTGTTAATTTCCATGGTGATTTTCTTAAAGATTTAAAGAATATCAAATGGGCCCACAGTATCAATTCCTATATACCCACAGGCAATCTACCACTAGTTCAATTTATCCATTATTATCACAGTGGAAATTTTGATAGAGGATGCTTTAAATCATGTTAGCATTCAAATCAACTGTCAATCTGAATTCAGAGATGATGGTGATGTTGAAAGTTAAAAATTTTGATTTATTATATCCAGTATTTTTTCTTAATTGTAAAATAAAAACAGGCAACACATCGCAATGGGAGATCAAGTGGATATTTCACAATTTCCAAAAATTTTAACTAATATGGGTAGTACAAAGTAAGTTAATGATTAGATATCAATAAAAGAGTTATTCTAACAAAATATTTCTAGTGAAGAAGTATTGATGCTGTAAGATCAGTTAGAAAGATACTATCTACATCTCAAAATGATCTTATTGATTTAGTGATTAGAAGTGGATTAATACCTAGATTACATTATCTCTTACAATTTGGAACACCAAAGCAAGCCTTTGAATCCAGTTGGGCATTGACAAATATAGCATCAGGCACAACAGAACATACCAACTTTATTGTGGAAAATGGTATTGTACACACATTTATAGTATTATTAAACTCACCTGATTTAGAATTAGCCGAACAATGTCTGTGGGGTATTGGTATGTGTTTTTATATCATTGCTGTTCCCAACACCAAATATATAATATAATACTTATATTTAAAATAACAAATATATATGAAAAAGGTAACATTTCAGGTGATTCAGTGCAAATGAGGGATTTTGTGTTATCTTTAAATGTTACAGATGCAATTGTTCAATTATCTCAAAAGAGTTGTCAGCCAGATACTCTAATTAGAAATATTGCATGGACTATTGGAAATTTATTAAGAGGTAAACCACATCCAGATATTAAATATGTTCGTATCGTTTTTATAGTTTTATAGAACATTATAATTATTGAATGCACTAATACTGCTTTTATTATATATTTTTTAGGCTAAACCTTTTTTACCAGTGTTGCATAGATTGATTAAAGTTGAACATTTACCAATTACAGATGAATTATTTAGAGAGACTCTATATTCATTTTACTATGCAGCTGAACATAGTGAAATTATAAAAGAGATATTTTTCGAGTTTCGGAATAATGGAACACTTGAGAAACTATTTAGATTTTTGGATAATAGAACTACAAAGTTACCTTCTCTCAGAGTGTTGTGTAGTTTGTTGGTTGGAAGTACCCTTGTAGCTGCTATATTAGATTGTAATATATTGGATTATTTGCTTGTTTTTTTAGGTGATGAGAGAGAGATTATTGTAAAAGAGTCGTTATGTGCATTGTATAATATAACTTCTACATATAAAAACTATGTACAGAGGGTAATTGATTCTAAGGTATTTCAAAAGGTATTTAATTTTTGTGTTTTAGGTTCGCATAAAATTAGATACGAGGCACTTTATGTAGTTGGAAATACACTGACAAAAGCAACACCTCAACAAGTTGAATATCTAGTATCTATTGATTTGGCAAAATTTTTAGGTGTGTTATTGGACTATGTAATACAAAACGAAGACATATATATACACAAAGCCTATTTTTTAAGTCTTAAAGCAGTCTTTACAAAACCAGAAGGAGATCAACTTGTACAAATTTGTGATAATTTTCAAACTCATGGATGGAATGTTCATTTTAAAAAGCTACTAAATGCCAAAGCAGATGACTATTGTAGTGACATAATTAAAGAAACTTTTTATATCTATACTGAAGGTCACAAACCCACAATTTCATCTGACAATATCATTGTAGGATTATCAAATTTCCAAATATAAACTATATTATTTTAATTATTTTATGTTCAATTTTAAAAAATAGAATTATTAAAAATGAAATAAACTAGAGAAAGGAATTCTTCTCTGTCACACACTTGAAGGTTTCATGAATAATTTTAGAATTTTGTATCTAACAGAATTTATATATTTAAATAAAATAAATAATTGTATTTAAAATTTTAATATTAAAATACAATCCATTACTTCAATATCTTATAGAACATTATCAAAAGCATTGAATGATGATCAATAGAAATCATCAAACTGTACTAGTGTTCATTCATACGGTTGGGATCAACATTTAAAAAGTTACTAAATACCTCAATCCATGTAATATTGAAAATTCATCTAATATCTATTTTGCAAATAAACTTTATCAAAAAATCTGTTTTTTCTTCTGTTATTCTAGAATTACATTCAAATTCATTAGTACTGCTTAGCACAATACAACACTATATCTCATATAAAACCTACAAGTAAAGTCTATCCCACCAAATTGTTTTAATTTGTTTTTAAATTCATTTTCCATTTTTTGTTCATCTTTTTCTCTGAAATAAAAATAAAACTTAAGTTAAGGGTTTAATAATTTTTAATGCCAAATTCATATTCCATACCACTTTAACCCTCTTTATCTTTTTTTTTTATTTATTTTTCCTTTTTTTTTTTTTTTTGTTAATCCAGAAATGACTTCATTTTTTAATACTATTAAAAAACTAATAAAGAATGAAGATAGTAGTGATGAGGATGAATATGATTTTCCAAGAGGATCTAAAAAGAATAGTCCAAATGTAACAGGACACAGTAATAGTAGTGGTAATAGTCAACAAGAAGCAATGGTTCAGAATATCTATCAAAATGGTATAGGTGGTAGTGTAACTAGTATTGCTTTTGATTCTGTACAAAATCTAATGGCAATTGGATTTAATGATGGTGTATTTAAAGTATTTGGAAAATGTGGAATGGAACAAGTTTATAGAGCATCTTCAGGTAGTTCAGTTAGAAAGATATTCTTTTTACAGAATACTGTAAATATGGTTATTGTAACTGAGAACTCACTAGAGAAATGGAATTACATTGAAAGAAAGATTATATATTGCCTAAATTTCAAAAATCGTATAACAGCTATTGGTTACATTTATGAACAGCCTTTTATCTATATTGGTAATGATACTGGTGTTATTCAAATCTATAATGTCTCTTGTAATTTCTTGTCATCTTATATCATTGATCTTACTGATTTAGTACCTTATCAATCACCACAACAACAGCAACAAACCCCACCTCTTCAATCTCAACAACCCCAACAACAACAGATTAAAATGTATCCAACTAATATTAAAGTTTCACCTGAGGATAACAACTTTATGTTAATTGGTTATTCTAATGGTTTAGTTATTATATGGAATTCACAATGTAAAAGAGTAGAAAGAAGAGTTGAATATCTATTAGATAAAGAGAGATCTTATGTATCCTCTCTATGTTGGTCTAGAAAAGGAAGTAAATTCTTAGCAGGTACATTAAATGGTGATATCTATCTATTCAATATACAAAAACTAAATGAACCCAATTTAATATATAAATCAGAGATATCTCAACAACAAAAGGAATTTACACCAATAGACCAATTAGAATGGTTATATACTAAGGATAAGAAGATTTTATTATTTAAAGGTACATTTCATGGTAGTAAGTCACTGGTGTTGGTAAAAGGTGATAATTTTAAAGATTTATCAAAGTTATCTACTATATCTGTACAGAATAATATAAGTAATTTCAGTGCTATATCGTCATTACCTTACTCTAATCAAGGTGAATTTCTTGGTATTGTATTGGTAAATCAACAGAATCAAGTGTTAGAAGCACAGTTTAATGCAAAAACCAATACATTTCAAGATGTAAAACCAATTGTAGAACTAAATATGAAATCTAGATTAAAAGAGGACATAATTGAACATTTTGAAATCTATGAAAACTGTTCAATGGATCTTTTAAATCAATTCAATTCTATAGAGAGATCGGCATTTTTAGTTGGATGTGGAAATAGTAAGAATAACTCTAAACAGACTTTTAATTTAATGATTACTCAACATCCTTCTGATAAGTCACTGATATTTTGGAATTGTACTGATACTAGATCTATAGAATTTCTATATCATTTACAACCATTGTTGACAAGTGGTCTAGATGGTGCTGTAGTAATAAGAACATTCTCCTTTTCACCTAGTAACTCTGTATTACTAGTTTCGTTATCTAATGGTAGTGTATTGGTATATACCATATCAGATATCTCTATGAGAATCACTTCAACTCAATGGAAGATTGCTGATAACATTCAACAACAAACTGACAGTACTCAAACCTCAGGAGATGGAGTTGAACTTCCTAACCCCAATTTCCAAATACTCAAATACCTCAGTACACTAACCACAATGAACAGTAGTGAAATTACATCACTATCAATGAACCCATTCCAAAATGGTAGTGTAACTAGACTTTTAATGGGCAGTAGTGAAGGTAGAATCTACCATCTCATGGTATCACTAGTTGACAACAAAAAGACTGTTGATGCACCTAGTAAGATTGTATATAGACTAAATGTAATGGTGCAAGGTGTAAGTGGTCTAATTAAAGATCTAATTGCACAACCATCATTGAATACCAGTAGTGGTCAACTTCAGCTACCCACCAATAATTTTGCAATCAAACACATTATACCATGTTTCCAACAGTTACGTGAATCTGAAGATTTATCCATTTTTCATATTTCAACTGACAATCAACTTATAGGTGTACTTGATATCACCAATCTCACACTTATCCACTATTTCCAATCACCACAACCTATCCAATACATGCACTACCTCACTAAACGTGGAAATAACCTTCAATATATATTCTTAAATTTCCCTAATCTTGATGACATGTCATTGACCTCTAGTACTTCTAGTAATGGTAGTAATGATCCTCAGACACAACAACAGCAACAAGTCGAAAAGAAACTATTGAAATGTGAAGATGTTAATCTATTAGTATCCACTACAAAAGATATAGTTTTTTATAATGTTCCATTAAGTAATTTATTAGTACCTAATATACCAAGACAATCACTAGAACATAAGAAATTAACAAAATATGAGTCTAAATCTACTATTGTTAATATATGTGTATCTAAGAATCCAAGTATCAGTAGTTCAAGACAACAACAAGACAATGAACAAATTATAGTATCACTAGAACTGAATGGTTCTATCCAGTTTATATCAACTACCACTTTAGAAAGACAACCTAAACTCTCAAAAACACTTCAAGGTTCAATTATACAACTACCCAGTTCAATACCACTAAAACTCATACAATTTTACAGTTTTTCTAATGGACAAATGGTGATTTCATTACCCCAACATTTCTATTCATGTGTACCTAATGCAATGGTTTCTATTGTACCTCTGTTTTTTAATGGTGATATTAAACTATCTCCCAAACCACAGAGTAATACTATTACTAAACTATTATTCTCTAAAGCTCCACCTAAACTTGAAGACTTTTATCATGAAGATGGTACTGAACCACCATTACCTTTAAATTCAAAGTCACATGCATCACCCTCATCATCATCTGCAACAAAAGATATCAATAGTAATGTTAGATTCTTTGCTGATGATCTTGAACGTATAAAACAAGCATTAAATGAAAGAGGTGAAAAACTGAATGAAATGTTAGTGAAAACTAATGAAATGTCTAATGCTTCCCACAATTTTGCTCAGATGGCAAAACAATTAAAGAATAATATGTAAAAAACACAAACTCGGAATATCATGACACCTTTCAATTATCTCTGTTATCAAAGGGAAAAAAGTAAGAAAAACAGAGATCTAACTGTTGTTGTAAAAACTAGCGTTTTTAAGGGTATTTTTTATCAAAAATAAAAAATCCAAATCTAGATCCGGATTTCTTCAAAACTTAAAAATTTTATTTGAAAAATCGATTTTTTAAGAAAAAAGCCTTTTTATCTTTTGTCTATGTGTCGAACTTTTTTTTTTTTTTTTATTTTTAATTTTAGAAGGCTCACAAAAAGATTACGCAATGTTTTCTAAAGAAAATTTATTTATAACATTTATATTAGTATTACTGTTGAGTGTACTAAATGGTGCTCCTGTGACATGGGATACGAATTCACACGTCTATACAGTTGTTCAATTAACAACCCCAGGTTCAGCATATGCCGATGCGGTTACACAATGTGCCTCACCAGCTTACGTGGCCACTGTAAGTAATGTTGATGAATGGAAATTTATAGTTGAACATGTATTGGCTGTAGAAGATCCTGCTATCACAACACAAGTTTTTATTGCCGGTTCGATGAATATCACATCTGGTATTTTAAGTTATGATCAAGGTCCAGAAAGTAAATTAGATAATCCAACTATATTTACACATGTTAATGGACAATGTTTTGGGTTCTGTAATTTTGATCCTATTACTGCTCAACCTCAACTCACTGCTGAGAATGTAGTTATTGATAGTACATCCTCAAATACATGGAAAATGCAAAGTACTGCCGATTATGTACTTTGTGAATCTGGTGGATATGATGGCACTACTGTGACAGCACCTGTAACTGAATCCTATATAGCTGAAGGTGGTCAAACTCTGACCTTGGTTACACCAGATGGCCAGGAACCAGTTGTCTCTACTACAATTACATTCACCAATATTCAAAACCCAACTGACACCTTCCAAATTGTTTACCCAACTCCAATTCCAGCAGGTTCTGGTTCATATATTGGTAGCTACGATATTCCTGGCCCTCCTATTATAACTGTAAATTTTATGTTCACATATCAACAACCATACGTTTCAAGTTACTACCCAATCTCTTCCACAAATACTCTCTTTACTATTGTTGGTCAAAATTTTGGTGAAGATAATTCAGCAATCGCCGTAACTGTTGGTGGACAAGCTTGCGCCACTATTGAATTTTTAGTCTCACAACAAGCTATATCATGTTCTTTGGCAACTCTTCCAACTTCTTACTCTCCAATTCAAGTCACTGTTAATGGAATTCCATCTACTACCTCTAGATTATCAGTTTGTATGTTATTACACCTATACTCACATTATAACTACACTATTGAAGTATTAACACTATCTCTATTTTAAAGACTATGTAAATCAAAATCAATTTTTATTAAATAGTTACCAAGCTGAATTAAGTACTAATTACTCTACACAAAAATTAGGATTGCAAACTGCCTATCCAGTTCCATGTATAACAAGTACTGAACAAGCTGCATTGTTGAAATCCAATAATATAAACACTCAACCCAATGAATTGTTAATTTCATTGGGTGTAGCTTGGGATCCAGAAAAATCAGCATTTGTAGTTGATGATGTAACATATGAGTGCATTGGATATGATATGGAAAACCCAGATCCAACATGGACAAGTACTACCGAATTTTATTATGATGTCAATGCTAATAAGACTTTAGCAATTACTGATCCACTAGCTATCTATTCAACATTACTTTTATTTGGTGGAGTTCCAACTCTAGATCCATCTCAATGGCCAAGTGCTTCTACAGCTGGTGGTGACAATGTTCCTATTACTGTTTCAAATACTGGATTCTTATTATCAACAGTTACTATTGGTGACCAAGGTCCATTCCCAAGAAATGATAATCAAAGTTATACCTATACAACTAAAGCTGGTTACTTACCATACACAGCTCCTGTATCTATTAATGGTCAAGCTACAAACAAAAACTTTATTGTTAGTTATGCTGCTCCTACAATGACTAGTGTTAGTAACCCACCTACTGATGGTTCAGAAGCTGTAATTATAACAGGTACCAATTTCTTTACTGATGCATCTTTAATTACTGTAACTATTGGTGGTATTCCATGTACTAGTCCAGTTATGGTCGCCAGTAACACTCAAGTATCTTGTACATATATTGCAGGTAGTGGTACTGTTACACCAGTTGTACTTAAACTAGGTCAAGTTTTAAGTAATGAATTACCAATGGAATATGCATCTCCTGTAATTAGTGATATCAAGAGTGCCTGTACTTCAGATTTTGATAATGTTGAAATTACTGGTTCTAATTTTGGTACTGTTACAGCTGATGTTACTGTAACTATTGATACAGCTCCATGCACAATTAATAGTGTAACTCAAACTACCATCACATGTTCAGTACCAGCAGGGAATAAAGGTGACATTACAAACAAGGTAGTCACTGTAACTGTTAAAGGATTAGTAAGTGAGACATTTACAATCTACTGCCTTGATTTTGCACCAATGTCATTTGGTAACACAAATACACCATTAGAAATCATTGGTTCAGGATTCGAAGCAGCTGGATTGACTGTAACTATTGGTACTGCTGATTGTGTTATTATTGATGCTAGTGTAACTGCCAATGGATTTAAATGTACACCTGACACATGGCCTCAGACATTAACATCTGCTGTAACAATCACATGGACTGATTTAGCAAATCCAATTACTAAAACCTTTACCTATACCCAATTGGATAGTATATCATTTGACCAGAATGATGATGGTACTCAAGTAACTATTGATGGTAATGGGTTAGGTGATTTTGCAACCACTCCAGTACAAATTAAAGCTGGTTCTGTTTCAATCACTGCATGTACCCAGGCATCTATTGATGGACCTTTAGTATGTACAATTCCAGCATCAGTAGTATCAGCTACATATACTGTAGAGAATGTCATTAGTTCTACAACATTTGATTGGTACCTATCACCTGTATTAACTGCTCTAACATTCAATGGTAATGCTCTAACCACACTTCCAACTGATGGTGGAAATGTAGAGTTCTCTGGTAAATTCTTTGAAACCACTTCCATTGGAATTGCAAACAATATTACAATTACCATAGGCACATACACCATTGACATTTCAGAATCCAATGTAACTAGTAGTGAATTAATCGAAGTTCATGTTCCATCTGGTGTAGGTAAAAATCTAGCTGTTAATATCAACTTACTCCAAACAGCCCATGATAGATCATCACCTCAAACAGTCACACTTTCCTACACTGCTCCTAAAATAACCGATGTCTCTAACTCGAACAATGTCTTAACTGTATTTGGAACTAATTTTGGTGATTTTGAAGACCAAGTCACAGTCACTGGATACACAACCTCAAAGATTACCATTGACCACTACTCAGATGCCGCTGAATATCATCTATATGTAACCATTCCAAATGATTCAACTCTAGATCCAGTTGATTTCTCAATTACAGTTGCTGGTCAAGCTTCAGATGATGTTTTAGATTTTGTATTAACTCCACAACTTGTAAGCATTACACCATTGCCAACTACATCTGGTGCCACTGTTAAAGTTAATGGGTACTTTATGAAGGATTCCTACGCAGTTACTATGAAGTTATCTAATGGTACCAGCACAACTTTAACTTGTACCAATGGTAATACTGATAACACTGCTATGGATTGCAAGATTCCATCAGGACAAGGTAAATTCACTTTGACCATTACCAACGAACATACCAAGACATTTGAATACGAAACTCAATATCAATCACCAACTCTCACAGGTGCTACAATAACCTATAATCAACAGACAAAGAAAATTCTAGTAACTATCACTGGTCAGAATTTTGGTATTACTCCACCTGTAGTTAAACTTAATGAAACTACATGTCAAGAAGTTCAATTAATAGAGGGCTCAACACTAACATGTAACATTCCAGATATTACATTCCCACCCAGTGGTAACACTGTTGTATTTGTTCAATCTGCTGAATTACAATCATCAAACCAATATGATTTACAATACCCAACCTCATGTGGTAGCTGTTCAGGACAAGGTGTATGTTCAACTGATGGCAGTTGTGCTTGTAACTTGGGTTTCTATGGTGAACAATGTGATAATACCGGTGAGAAGAAGAAAGAATCAAATGGTTGGAAGATTGCACTTGGTATTCTCTTACCACTATTTGTAATTGCAGCTTTAGTTGCTTTAGTTGCCTATCTACGTCACAGAAGAAGAGCCTCCTACAATAGATATTCAAAGAAATATTTTATGGAATTTGGTAACGAAAATCATTAAACCCCCACAAATCTTTGAATACCCTATTTGTTTTTCTTTATTACATATATTATTCAATCACTTTTCAATATATAACGATCATCAATTTTACTTATAAATTTATTAAATTCAAATGTGTCAATAACACAAAACTAAAATTTATTTTTTTTTCCTATCTTCACTCATTTTATTTGAATTTGGACCCAAAAATATCATTCATCAAAAACCTTTTTTTTTTTTTTATTTCCATCAAATTAAAAATCTGAAATCAAAATGAATCACGTTAATACTAAAGCTCAGGTTATTGAGGCATTTAAAGTTTTTGATCGTGATGGTAATGGATATGTAACTGTAGATTACCTAAGAAAAGTTTTAAATGAATTAGGTGATATGATGCCCCATGATGAGGTATGTAATCTTTTATGAGACTTTTGTATATTATGCTATTAACTCATTATCCTGAATATAATTAACAGATTGAAGAGTTAATTTATGAAGCAGATCCACAAAACTCAGGTTATGTTCAATATGAAACATTTGTAGGAATGTTATTCTTGTGGGATTAGATAAACCACCCCCTTGACAACATCACTATTTTGTAATTTAAAAATAACAAATAATATTTATTAAAATGTATACAACCAACAAAACCAACAACAAAAACAACAATCCAAACGAATATATATAAACAGGAAAAAACAAAATTTAAAAATACCATCATGATCAAGTAAAATAAAAAAGAATTCTTTCTTTTTAGAATTACACTAAAAGCGCGGATAATTTAAGATAGGATATAGGGATAAATCAATTCAAATGTTAATTTATTGATATGTATTAGTTTTAATGGTTATTATTTAACAAAAAAAAAAAAACAGATATGAAACAGAATAGATAGAAGGAATGAAATATATATACATATCTATTTACTATTATTGATATTGTTGCTGTTATTATGATTATTATTATCAAACAAAAACAATTTAACTTTTAAAATTATATATGCCAATATTGATGATGTAGATTTTATCAAATATTCATATACTCTGACAAATAAAGATACCATTGGTTTGTGTACTTGTGATATTGATCCATTAACTAGGAATGCAATTAGATAGAAAACACCAACAAATGCCACAATGATAAATGGTGCAATAACTAGTAAGAATAGAAATGCTGATGCTGTACCAATAGTAACCATTGACAAAATGGTAATAAATCCACCAATTGACAATATAAATGGTATACTAATTATCAATAGAATTGGTAATACCATTATTCTAATTATTAGTGATATTATACTATTACTAGTAGCACTAGTATTCCCTATACTAAAGTTCTTTTTAGGAGAACTACCACTACTATTACTGCCACCACTACCAATGTTAGTAGTACTACTAGTACTATTATTTAATTTTAGATTTATATTACCAGTAACACCACTATTGTTACTATTAGAACTAGTCAAACTCTTAGAGCTTAATGTAGATGATTTTATAGAGGACTTTAAAGTAGGTGATAATCTAGTTGGTGATCTAGACTTGGAACTTGTTGAGGATGTATCAGAAGAATCATCATTACCAAATTGATTTATATTCTTATTTAATGATATCCATTTTGACAATATATAACCAACTGATGAATTATTAGTATTAGTACCTCTAGTTTTTTCATTTTTAAATTTACTATTAATAACTGGTTTACTAGTTTTCTTATGATTTAAAAGTAAAAAGTTACTATTACTAGTATTTGAATGTTGGTTATTAATAGTATACTCTTTTTCATCATCACCATCATCTGATAAAATATTTCTAATATCATCATAATGATGTTGTTGTTGTCCACCAATATATGATGAGGAAGATGTAGTTGTTGTAGTTGTAGTAGTTGTTGCATTTAGTGACGTTAAATTATTATTATTTATATTATTAGGTTTACTAAGATATAAATTCAAATATTCATAAGAAGCTGAACTGTTACTACTATTATTAATATTATTATTATTATTTAAAAGGTTATTATGTATTGTAGGTGACGCAGTGGTTACTTCATATTTGTAATTTGATCTAGAAATCTCATGTGAAGGTGAGAACTTGAAATCTGTTGGCATTTCCAAACTGTTTATTTCCATACTCAGAAACCCTCATTAATATTATTATTAACAAAAAAAAAAAAAGATATAAAAATTTAATATAAATTTAATTTATTTTTTTCATTATTTGAAATCACCCCTCTACAAAAATTCGATGTGATTGCAAAACATCAAAAAATAACACAAATCACTCTACCCTTTCAATAAAACTGGTAATTATTAAATTTGAATAAACAAACAGATTTAAACTTAATAAGAGATTATCTGTTTAAAGTCATATACAATAAAGTCGGTGTTTTTGATTTGAGGGTGTAATTTCAAACATTCCATTATTTTATTCAAAGGAGAACAATTGAGATTTAATCCGTTAGTATACAAGAAGAAAATGCAGTTAGAATGTATTCACACACTAAACAGCATCAACACACATTTTATTGGGAAACAACTTCCTATTAAAAATGAGAAAGTCCAATATTGTAAGACAAATTTCTTATGTTTTTCAACAAATAGCTCCATAACAGATGAAAGGTCACATATCAAAGAAAGTTAATAAGAAATTTGTTAACATAAAAAAATATCAATCTATAACAATTAACTCAACATTTACCATTTTGAAATAGATATTCATATTCACTTCAAAATGAAATCAAAACTCTCAATCTAATAATACCAATTTGGATTAGACTAGAACCAAACATGATGAAATTGTTAAAAAGAAATGTCAATCTACAATTTTGTAGATTGCATAAAATTCAAAAATAGAATATGATGTTCTATTTTAAGCATGATGGAAAAATAAATATCTAGAATTCCCCATTTAACAATTTTTTTTCTATTTTATTTTTATTCTATCTTCATTTTATTGTTTTTTCATTTTCATCTCTGAAGAGCTCTCCCATTACTACTTTGAAGAAAAAGAAAGTCCCTCTGATCAGAATTTTTGAAAAAAAAAAATTCCTGACACAAGTAATAGGAATCTATTTTTGTTGAATTTATACCCTCTAAAAAGTATGCTGTAGGTGAGAGGCGATACTATCATACCCCCTAATCATATACAATTCTCAATTTTAACAAACATTTTCAAAAAAGAATAATCAACTAAATATCTTAGTAATTTTAATAACTATTTATTTAAAAATTTACAATTTAATTTTTATTTTTTTTAATAATAAATAATAATTTGTAATAATACTATTAAATATACACTAATTTGTAAAATTAATTATATATCTTAAAAAACCATCATCCCCTACACTTTTTACCTTAAAAAAAAATGACATCAATTTTTCAAAAAATATTTCACACATCACCAAACTCTTCACATAAATCTAAAAAAGCAAAATCATCACAACACCAACAATCACAAGAGAATTTTGTAAATAATAACCATATTTCACCATTTTTGTTGATTCAATCCACTGGTAGACACAACCAATCCAAGAATGGGTCTGTTGAGGTTCTAGCTAGATGGCATATAAATAAGTTACCTTATGATTTGTTGGCAAAGATATTGGCTAAATTACATGGTAACAAAATTCTAGATAAGAAATTTAATACAATATCACTGGTTTGTAAACATTGGAGAACACTTGCACGTATCAATGGAGAGTCTATTCAAATGGAATCCTTCTTCAAACATGCCAATCAAATTAAAATGAAAGTACCCCTGATGGAACAGTGTATGAACTATTTTAACTTTATCTATTGCTCTTTGGAGGAAATTGAAATTGGTAAATTGTCAATCAACAATGGTAACCATCAAAAGAATCTTATATATCTCATGGACTCTATGGACAAACTCTCTAGAATCTCTATTGATATGACTAGTGTATTGGTATCTGAGTTTGAAATGGTCTCTGTAGAGCTAAAGAATAAAAAGTCTGTTAAAACTTTAGAGATACTCAATGGCACAAGCTCACAAGTTGACCTCATCTGTGACCTTCTTCAAGGTTTGCAATCTGTAAATACACTAATCCTCAAAAACTTGGATTTTGAAAGTGAAATCTCAGCCTATGATAGACTTTCTGACTATTTCAAAAACCATCAACACCAATCTCAATTGACCAATGTAAATATTCACTATAAACAAAATCAAAATCAAATGGTAGATGTAATCAAAGCAGTAGTTAACTCCTGTGCAAGTTTACAAAATCTACAAGTTACTTCCTTTGGAGTAGACCCAATAGTATCCAATAAAAACAATTCAATAGTCTCTGGATCTCCATCACCAACTAGTAAACTAAATATAGTCCGAATTGAAAAGTTCAACAAACCATGCTCTCAATTACTATCAACTCTGTCACTAAGTAATTGTCAATTGGAGAATATTGATATTAAAGAGTTATGTGAAATTACAAAATTCTCAACCCATTTAAAGTACCTTGATCTATCAGAAAACAAGTCGGTTGAACCTGGTGCTGTTGAACTATTATTACAATCCATTAAAGAAAACACTAAAATCCCATTATGTCACTTAAACCTATCCAACATGCAATTGTCTAATCAATGTTTAGTAATACTTGGTGAGATACTGGAAATGGATAAATGCCAATTGACAACACTGAATATTTCAAATAATCAATCTCCAATTGACAACTCGAGTTTCAATCAATTTACACATTCACTTCAATCCAATAGATCACTTTTGACATTGAATCTAAGTAACTTGGTATTCTCAAATGCACCAACTACTATAGACGATTTTGGAGAATCTCTAAACCACAATAACATTGTGCAATTGAATTTAACAAATGTTCTACCACTTCACTATCAGACCTATCTACCAAAGTTCTTAGGTAAATTGAATAGTAAATCTAAACTACAAACATTGAATATCAGTCAATGTCCTCTATCCTCACCTGACACTTTAGAATTCCTTTTGAATTCCAAATCACTGATTGAAGTAAACCTCTCCAATTGTCAACTATCAGATAAATCATTATCAAAACTCACTGGTCAAATACTTCCAAATAACACCACACTGATATCTATCATCCTCTGTGAAAACCAATTTTCAAACGAATCAATTCAAGATTTGAATACAACATGTACAGCCAACCCATCTTATTTTATTAAATCCATATATATTTCACACACATCTTCTATATCTAAAATTAAAGATTTATCTTGTAAATTATATATTAAAAAATAAATGTATATCTTTTCAAACTATTTTTTAGAAAGTAGTATAATCCATTAAAACAATTAAACTTACTCATCATTTTTATTATTCATTAGCAGTTCAATTTCTTTTTCTATATTGAAAATTTTAAATATATTTGATATTTGTTGTGCACTTAGACCCATTTCATTTTTTAACTTATAAACCCTATCTTTTGATATAGAGATTTTCATGTTTTTTTCTTTAAAGAAATCTAATTTCAAATCTGATTTCAAAAAACCTTCATCATAGAATTTCTGATGTTTTAGATATTTTTCTCGATGGTTAAGACAAAGGTTTATATACTGTTTAAGGTTTTCAGTATAATCGCAGAGTTCATCCAGGGAGAAGTATTGGTTTTCACCACTAGAGTTTCCATCACCACCAAAATTACTACCACAACCAGAATTACTATCAATTACTCCTTTAATATGATACTCAATTATTGGAAATGTATTTCTGAATTCTTTTTGTTCTTTAGACTTTTTACATTGTTGAATGAGTTGTTTAATTTGTTGGGTTCCTACAGATTTTAATTCTCCATATTGTGACTCGAAATCTTCAATTGATAAAATAGGATGATTTATTATTATCTCTCGTAACCAAAACAATTGACTCATTAACGATCTATCCATTTCTTCTTCTTGTTTTTTGGCATGTTTTAATGATTTATATAACTCGTTAAATTTCTCCATGACACGGTTCATATATTCTTTTTCAATTGGATCTTCTTTATCTTCTTCTGGTAAATCATCAAAACTATCATAATCGTTGTATAAAAGTTCTTCATCATCTTCTGAACAACTCTGTTGAATTGAATTATCTTCTTCATCTTCATTTTCGTCACCATCATCATCATCCATTTCACCATCCACTGAAGATTCATCCATTTTACCCATCATTTTGTTTATAATTTTACTTCTAAATAACCTAGTTACTCTATTAATGATGCTTGGGGGTTCTACTATTTCCGTTCTAATATCTTTATCAAATTTCTGACTATTATTTACAATTATATCTTTCTCTTCAATATTGTTAATGTTGTTGTTCAGGTTATTGTTGTTGGTATAAAGGCAAGCTTCATTAAAATCATTAAGATATTGAAAATTACTTTCCATATTTTCTTTAAGATTTTAAAATTTTCAAAGAAATAGTTATATTGACTCACTTGATGTTTCTTTTTTAATAGAATTAAATATTTGTAAATTATGCAAAAAATTACAACTTCAACAAACTTTTTCTAAATCCTATAAATACTTTTTAATTTATTTATTAAATATTAAATCTAATAACATTGAGATTTTTGAAATGATTTTTACAAAAAAACTTTTAAATATCCAAATTTAGATAAAATTTTAAAGTGCATTTTAGGATTAAAATTCAAATGAACCCTTTTTTATTTTTTATAATTAAATAATTTCCACCATGATTTCCCAAAAATTCTAATTCTATCGGGAAGAATAAGTTCAGAAAATTGAGGTGGATGTTTATAGTAATTTGATAAAATATCTATAATTTTATCTCTGAAAGGTAATTGTATTCTACTGCTTTCAAAGGTAAATGATTTTAGTGATTTTTTTTCTCTAAGACATTTTTCAATTAGATAACCAATATCATCGTCTGTAGATCTAATTGCAAGATGCTCAATGGAATTGTTTTGTATCAATAGTTTGGTTGTTTCTCTATTGATTTTAACTCCACAGAAATATAGACTTTTTAAAGGTGGATGATTTAATTGGATTAGTTCGTGAAAAGTTTCAATATTAAAAAAAATAATTTCTATTTCTTCTAAAACCACTAAAGTGGATAAAACTTTTACAAAATCAGGAATTGGGGGTGGGGTATCTAAACCTGATATACTAGGTGTCAAATGAAGATATTTAAGAGTATATCTACATTGGTTCAATGTAGGGTATAAAAAGCAAAGGTGATCTATATTGGGAAGATAAAAACCAAATTTATATGATAGTGACTCAAGACTATGGCAATGATGGTCTACTATAGTATTTAATAATGTAAGTGGAGGAAAATCAATTGTTTTAATACCTGAATCTCCCACCCAATAAAGTAAAGGGGAATTGATTTCTTTACCAAATTGATAACTATTCACAATGATAAGACTTTCTAATGTGGTGTTTCTAATAAATAACTTATCATATCTTTCTTGTTGAAATTTTAAACTTTCAATATTAATTTTGAATTCCAAGTGTTTTAAAATATTATTGGAGTTCAGGTATTTACAACAGCTTTCAAATGACTCTCCTGGTGAAAAAATAGAACCAACTTTAAGTCTGGTTATGGATGGGTGTCTAAATAATTCATCTATAAATAACTTTGAAAGATTAACTTTTGAATCATTAATCATATTCTTATAGACATCAATTTTCTTTAAGTTCAAACAATTTTTTAGAATGTATTTGTATTGATTTTCTCTAAAGAATACACCTATAATCGAAAGTGATTCTAATCTATTTCCATCCAAACTCGTATCTATATATCCTTCAACATCAGAGAACTCTCTTGATAACATTAATTTCATATTTTTTAATTTATATTTTGATATTACCATACAAATCTCTTGAAATGATATATCACCCAGAGGTCTTTGATTGATTTCCATTTTCTTTATTCTACCAGTTTGTAAAAACTTATATTTAAATTGTCTAAAATACTCAATAGTATCAATTAAAGTTCGGTCTTTATCAATATTTATAGAAAGACAATTATAGTTGGACCAAATTGATTTAAAATTTGTAATAATCTCAGCAGTGTTATCATATTTAAGTTCCATAGGATTAAAACTATTACTATCATATCTATTATTATTTATAAACTTTAAAATTGTAACCATTTCATTGAGAATTGGGATATTTTGTTTCATTAAATCAATTAAAATTTGATCCTTTTTGGTTTGATGTTTTTGAAATCTAAAACCTCTATTCAAAAGGTACAAGGTATACTTTAAATCATCAGAGGGAGTGATTTGTGTATACCTTAATTGATTTACTATTTCATACCATGTCTTTGATACCAAAGACAAAGTGCATACAAAATATTTATAAAATTCTATAGAATTTTCATTTCCAAATGTATGTAATAATAACTGAAGTATATACTTTATTAGTATATTCTGCATTTCTATTTAAGTGTTAATTTAAGAAAACCTAGAAGTAACCACTATAAAAATAGTATTTATTTTTTAAAATATTTTTTATTATTTGTAGATATTTAAAAAAACCCATGGGATTTTGTTGACTAATACTTACAATATACATTCACGACAAATTTTTAATCTGCCACATATCCACAATTTTTATATGAGAATTAAAAATTTTTTTTTTAAAAATTAATTTTTTAAAATGAGGTATCAAAGTTTTGATTAGTTAGTTTTAAAATAGAGTGCGAACCAGAACATCTGGACAATATTTATTCAGTTTTTATTAATTTTAGGAATTTTATAACTTTTACTATTTTAATAAGGTGATTCTTGTGGCAGATGAAATTGTTGTAGTAGGTACCTGCTATTGGAAATTAAGTTTTATTATTTAAATTCAGATGAGTTATGAAATTTATTTTTACATAACACCTTGAATTGCTACGAGTTTTAAAGATTTATTACTTCCCAACTATTATTATGAATATGGTAAAAAAATAGACTATGTGGTGGGTAATCAATAATAATAGAGGATTTACCATTGAAATACATGTTGGAGTATTTTATAACATTTGGAGAAATTTGTTGAGATGGTGGAAGTTTGAGTGAAGTATATTTGTGATACTTTACAGAGAATTGAGTTAATTTGAATGAAAGTTCACAAGTTAATTCCAAAAGATAGAAACAATCAGCTATATAGTCATAGGATACTGAGGTGCAATGTATATCTAAAGTAGTAAATGGCTCTAATTTTTGAGTTCGTAGATTTAGTTTATCAATTCTATTATAGAAACCACCACAACCACTGACAATATAGATTGTATCAGACATTTTATTTAAGAATGCACTAGTCATTGTGATTTGGTTTCTACAAGGTGGAGTTGGAATCAGTTGTGATGGTTCCTTGGTTCTAATGTTGAATTTGTGAATTGATAATCCACCTTCCGAAGCATTAGGATCAGCAATTGGAACATTACCACAAATGACATAAATGTGATCTCGACCATCATAAATTGGAGTTTCATTTTCGAGATAATTTGGAATACCAGAGTCACCTACAATCCATTCACATTCAGTTAACTCTTGTTCACAGTGATAGTATTCACCACCTTGGAAGAAATAAACACCATTATCAGTGTGAGCTATAGAGCCTATAGAAGGTGGTATTAAATGATCCTTCTCCATTGGGGTTGAAGTTTTCTCACGTTTGATAGTGTCAATCTTCTCAATGATATTGTTATTTGGTTCATTTAGCTGATGTGTAAATCTATATATGATATGGTTATCCATTAATGGAGGTACTAGATGACTGACACAATGTACCAATTGAGATGAATTAATCTCTTTACCAATATCTAAGTTAGGTAGAGCACAGAATCTAAGGAAATTTACTTTAGATGGTGTTTTAGTAGCCATTAACTCAAGTTCAGCATAATCTTGCACAACAGCTTCCATATGAGTATAAGTATAAGGGTCAGGATTATCTTTAGTTTTAATTGATTGTAGAAAGTTATAGATATCTTGAAACTCCTTATAGGTTCGAATATGCATATTTATCTTTTCTACATAGTTGGTGAATATTTGTTTGTTCTGGTCATGGAATGCTTTGAGATCATTCTTTAATTGTAACTCTTTAGTATGCAATAAGTCATGTGCATCTCTAAAGTAACTATTTATCCTCTCTACCTCCATTTTATAGGTATTGTCTATAGATTCAAAATCATCTAGACACTCTTTCATTGAATCTTGAAGTTTTTTCATATCACCAATATAGTCTCTAGTAGGTGTACAATTATTATTCTTACCCAACACATCATCATAAAATACATCTTGAAGATCTTTAAATTGATGATTTTTATGTTTAGTACCCATGCAATGACCACAAACGGTAACCTTGCATTCCATACAATACAATATTATCCTTCTACAATGTTCATCTGGATAGATACACTCTTGTATTGGTTTACCAGTTACAGATGAAATTGGTATAAAATGACCATGTGAGTGGATGTGGTTTTGTTGTTGTTGTTGTTGTTCAGGTTGTTGTTGTTGTTGATGATTACAATGAGGATTTGGAATCAAAATTTTATCAGACATTGGATGACTACAAGTAGTTGAATTTGCAAAGTGTTGTAATATACAAGATGGTAATGAAAAGTCATCGGGAGGTGGTGGACAATCAGGAGGAGTTCCAGGTCCAGGATTAAAGTTTTCATCAAAGTATACAGGCATACCTCTCTCTGTCATTACTTTCATAAAATTTATGATATCCTGTTCCTGTTGCGATTTTGGTTCTACATTTGTTTTTTTATGAGCTATTTGTGAAGAAGATGATGACTGTGGTTTTTTATTACTCTTTGGTTGTGGTATTATTTGTTTATTTTTGTTTCTATTGTTTGTTGGCATTTTGTTTTGAATTAAGAAACTGTTGTTGAAATTTAATATAAAGTAATAGAAGTCATATTGTAAATTTGCCTCTTTTAAAATAAGATCGTTTGAGACCAAATTTCTAAAATTACATTTTTTCAGTGTGGGTGTTGTGGGTGTTAAGGGGTTGTAATAAAAATAACATGTACATTTAAAAAAAATAAAATAAAAATAGGGGTTAGAGCTAAACTTGGGGTGTGATCTAAAAAAGCCATTGATTGCTTCAAAGAATAAATGAAATGTAACATTTACAATTAAAAAAAAAAGTATTAATTTATTTGATTTAAAAATAGGATTGTACAACTTTGAGGAGATGGGAATTTATAAAATTTAAGCAAAGTAACTACTAATGTCAGCAGAGGCTTCATTCATATTCAATTTGTTATTGAAGTGACTATTCATATTATTTCTCTTTTGTCCAATTAAAGAATTGATAGCATCAGAAGCATTAGATCTATCTTGAACTACATGTACCTTCTTAAGATTTTGTTGTTGTTGAATCATATCACCAAATGCTTGTTGTGGTTGTTGCATTTGTTGTTGTGGTTGTTGCATCATTGGTTGAGGAGCACGGTTTCTTGAGTGTTGTTGCATCATTGGTTGTTGCATCATTGGCTTCTGTGGTGGAACTGACATTGGTTGTTGCATTTGTTGTTGCATCATTGGTTTCTGTTGTAACATGGTTGGTGTAATAAGTTGCTGTTGTTGTTGTTGTTGTTGTTGCATTGGTGGAATGAGTGATTGTAATTGTTGTAATTGTTGTTGTTGTTGTTGTAAGAGTTGCTGTTGTTGTTGTTGTAATGATGATGAACCGTTCTTGGTAGGCATGGATGGTGGAATTGGGATGGATGGTTGAACATGGGCAATAAGACTTGGTTTATTCTTTTTCATAATCTCAGCTAAATTGTAATCAATATAGCCAGTTGGTACAAACATTGGTGGAGGTGGTGGAGGTGGTGGAATGTATCCAGGTGGATGTGATACAATGGGTACAGATGGTGATGAAGCACCTGGACGGCTTTTAATCTCGTCAAGGAATGAAGCTGGTTTGGTTGTCTTGGGCATTGGTGGAGGTGGTGGAGGAGTCTTTATAACAACAGGTGGAGGTGATGTAATATTCTTAATAATAGTAACAACTTGTTGAACTTGTTTATGGTTGACACCAAACTCTTTTTCTCTAAGAGCTCTAGCTTCATTAAGAATTTGTAAGCATTGATCTTTCTTCTCCATAGATTGATATAGAATACCTAAACGAATGAGAATACCAGCAACTGAAGTGTGAGTAGGTCCGAATATCTTCTTGGTAATTGCCAAAGCTCTGAGAGCACATTGCTCAGCAGTTTTGTAATCTTCTTGAATTTCATAGAGAGAAATCAATTGTCTGAGAATTTGAGCAACACGAGAATGTTCAATACCCAAACGAGCTTCATAGATTTTAAGTGCCATTTTGAAGCAAGTTTCAGCATCTTTATATTGATCTTTTTCAATATATACTGAACCTAAACGATTGAGAATTCTAGCATAACTTACATCCATATCTCCTAGTTTGAGTTCAGTCAATTCTAAGGCTTTTTGGAAATAGGTTTCAGCAATATCCAATCTACGAGCTTCTTCAACGAAATGTACAGATCCTAAACTATAAGCAATATCAGCAATGAGTAGTTGGTTACTGTCGTATTTAGATTCACAAATCTGCATGGCTTGGTTAAGCATTCTTTTAGCATCTTCATGTTTCTTGTCAGTTGTAGCCAAAGAACCAAGAAGATTAAGTGTTATGGCAACTTCAATATCCTCTTGCCCTTTCTCCTTGGTGTATATAGTGAGGGCTTGTTTGAATTTCTGTTCTGCAAGATCGTATTTTGACATGAGATGATACATTCTTCCCATGGCTCTATCAACCTTTGCAGCCTCTACATTTTGTGAGCTGTTGACATATAACTCACGACATTTCAAGTAGAGAACTTCAGCACCATCATATTGGGAAATTTCCTCAAGGAAAGATGCGACATGATACCATACATCAGAGATTACTAAACCACTAGCTTGAATGAATGATCTAGCTACTATGGCTTTAAATTCAGCTGAACAACTGTATGGAATAGGATCAGAACGTTCTGCAGCATTTCTAGGTGGTTTGAATTGTTTCTCGAGGATATTCCAATAATTTATCAAGTCACCTTTGTTATTGGGTGTATAGAGTTTATCAAACATGTGGAGGTCGATTAAACAGGTTTTTAAGTCTTCCCAATTGGCTGATTTACAAAGTTGGTATGGAAGCTCTTCAACTTTACGAATGGATAGATCGTGACTAGTTGTGAAGGCCTCAGCGATTTCAGAGTGAATTTCAATACGGATTTTATCGGATGTAATGTATTTCTTTTCGACGGCTTGGGTAATGTCGCTGTTGAGGAAGGATAAGAGTCCTGAGGATGAAGAGATATAAGCCTCCATGAGAACTAGTAAACTGTTCCATTCAGCTGGATCAATACCTTTCTTTAGAAGGAGATTGGTAAGAAGATCAAGTTCAATACCTCTACGACCACCCCAAATGTATCTAAGGAATTCTCTGACGAGACCTTTACCTTTAACATCATAATCAGATTCAATACGATCCAAAATGATTTCATAGAGTTCAGCAGTATTTCTAGCTTTAAGTAGACGGAGAATTCTCTCACCAAGTCTCTCAAAGTCACCAAATACACAAATATCATCCAAGAGTAATTGTAAGAATCTAGGGTTAGATGTACTGTTTGATGTTGCAATTTGGATTTCTTGTTGATCAGAAAGCTTCTTGGCGAATTTTTGAAGGTAGAGACGGACCAATGCCTTTCTTTCAGCTTCAGTGAATTGGTTGAGAGTTAGTACTTGGTGTTTACGTTTCTTTAGTACATCAGCTGGACGTGAACTTCCACTAGCAGATACAATGAATTTTACATTGGATGGGAATTGTCTTGGGAACCAGATTAACTCAGTACTGGATTCACGTGAATCTAGTTTATCAAGACCATCGAGAATGATGATAAGTCTCTTTGAGTTCATGGAAGGATGAGTCATTGTAAATTGGATGAATTGTGAGAACTCTTGAGCAATCTTTTCAGATGGTGAGTCTTCATCTGGAATATCAGGAATCCATGATACTGAACTTGACTTGGTAGAGAATAGTGAACTAGAAGCACCACTACCATTTTCATCGGAAGAATCACGTTCAATAAGGTATCTAATCTCAGACATTATTCTAATCAGACATTTAGAGTATTGATTGGAGTTTGGTGAAGCACCAATCCAGTGACTTACTAACAAATCTTCTGGATGTTGATCCTTGTGTTGTTGTAGCCAGTTGGTAAGTAAACTTGATTTACCCATACCTGCATCACCTTGGACTAATAAAACTGGTGTTTTAGATTTAGTTAAAAAGGTATCGATAGCCATATAATAGTGATCATTTTGAATGTAGATTTTACATAGGTTCTTTGCGAATACCGAGTGAAGGAATCTCTCTTTCTCTTGACCACTTAGCACATTACCAGAAGGGAATCTCTTGTCAATATACTTTTCTAAATCTTCATAGAGAATATCAGCGAGATTGGAAGGTCTACGATACTCAGCTGATCTGAATTGCTGAGATTTAGTGATTTCCTGTTTGAGTTTATCCAATTTTTCCTTGGATCTTTGTCCTTCAGAAACAAAGTTATTCTTCTCCTTTTGTGGGAGTTCTTCAATGTAATATGGGTCACGGAAATAGAAGAAACCGTTCTTACCACTACTGTGGTTATTCAAAACCATTCTAAATTCAATTTCAGTAATTGAAGAATCACGATATTTGTTAACCCATGGATAATCAGTAGCAGCTTTATCCAATGTATTGGTAAGTAATTGTTGAGTTTTTGGATCAGATCTCTCTTGTGATGACCAACCATATCTCTCACCAAACAAACCTACAAGAATATTAGATTTCTCTAACTCTTTTAAGCACATGGCAAGTCCAGTACCTTGTTCAGATTGAGTACTAGTTACACCCCATCTTAAATCAACATAAGTCATGATAATGTCTCTTTCAATACAAAGTTTTCTAATCTTTGGAATGACGACTTTAACAATTTGGTCTCTGTCCATCATCATATCCTTAAATGGAGAAGAAATGAAAATCTTAATTTCACGATCTTCAAATTCATCTTTAAGAGTACTTGGAGATTCAGATTGATCAGCTTTAGTATCTTCCATATCAGATTCATCATCAGAGTCATCTTGGAATTCTTGATCATCTTCTTCGAGATCCTTGTCAACATCTAGTATATCTCCAGAACCAGACTCCAATTTCAACTGATACAAACCTTCGAGTTTCTCTTCAGACAATGTAGCAAACTTTCTAATGAGAAGTGCTTCCATTTGTTGAATATTAGCCACAGCTCTTTTAAGATTCTGTAATTGTGCCTTCAATATAACAGCTTCTTGTTCAGGCATAGTTGGTACCTTATAAATGTTGGAATCATAAATGAGAAATTGCAATGGATATCCAAATGTTTTTCCACCATCATTAGAAGCAGTTATACCAACTTGGCCAATAGACAAATTCAAACCAGTAGGTACAGTACAAAGTACTGCAGTTGTACTATGAAATTCATAACCAGTAGCATACTGACCTGTACCAAATTGTATTCTAAACAATGGTCCAGGTACAAACCCAACTCCAAATACTGATATTTGATATCCACCTAAATTCGATCCAGATGGTGGTACTACCAACGATATAACAGGATCACTACTACTAATATTATTAGTACTATTTGTAAGTGATGTTGTGGTACTAGTTGATTTTGATATTGGTACAATTTGTTTATTATTAGTTGAAACTACCAATTGTTTATTGGTACTCTCTGTGGATGTAGTTGTAGGCTTTACAATAGTCTTTGTTGATGCACCATCAACTACAGTTATAGTAGTTGTTGATTTTGATTTTTTTTTATTATATCTATCAATTTCTTTAGTCAGTGTTTCATAATCGACAATTTCTATATCCAATGATTTTGCAGTAGATAATGGAAATTTATTCTCTGAAATTGCAATTTTATTAGTTATAATTAAATTAACCTGCAAATTAATGGATTCAGATATTGATCAAATTTTAAAAAAAATTTTATAAAATTGTTAATACTAACATATAAGGGTCTTAATGTTAGATAATTTAAACATACAGTTTTTGAAAATCGTTTTGACAATGTAGCATTTCTATTTACAAAATATTGTTGAAATTTTTCTTTTACTTCTTGAGGAAGTAATAAGATATATACATTCTTATCTTTATATGTTTTTGCCATCTATCTAAAAAACAATATAAAAATAATTTACAAAAAAAGAAAAAAAAAGAGTAGTATTATATATATAAGATTTATTAATTTAAAAAAAAAAGATATTTTTAAATTTAATCAAATGATTGATAGAAAAAAAAAAAAAAAAAAAAAAATTCTAATTTATTTTTTGATTTTTTTTATTTGTCTTTTCATTTACAAAATACTTTAGTGTTAATTTCAATGAATTTGCAAATAAAAAAATTTTTCACAGTTAATTCAATGAAAAAACATTGTTATTACAATTAACATGGACGTAATTGGATAAATATGATTGTATTACAATATTTATAATTGTTTTGATTAATTTTTGAATTTATTATGTTTAATTAATTTAAGGCAAAAGTGGTGGGATATTATATTTTTAATAATAATATTATTACTATCAGGTTATTGTAGGTGGTAGCGGTGTTGATATTATTACAATTACATTACCCAACAACTACAACAACGACGTTGTACTTTAGGAGAAATAAGGGGTGCTTTTTCATTGGATACTGGTGGTAATTGAGATGTAGTTGGTTTAGGTTTTGGTCGTACAGGTTCTATAGTAGGTGTTTGTGTTTGAGTATGTTGTGATTGTTGTTGCTGTTGTTGTTTAGTTGGTGTTGGTTGAATTTCTAATGTTTGATGATTAGATTTATTTGGTGATTCTGGTAGTTGTGGTTGTTGTTCTTGTATATCTACACCAACTTGATGGCTTTCTTGTAATGGTGACGAAGATGCAATTACACTAGTAGTTGTAGTTGTAGTAGTTGTAAGTTTTTCTTCTTGAACTGGTTGTGGTTGTACCTGTTGTTGTGGTTGTTCTTCTTGTACTACAACAATTTGTTCTTGTGGTTTTTCAACTTGAACTTGAACTTGTTCTTGTTGTTGTTGTTGTTGTGGTTGTGGTGGTTGTGGTTGTTTTTCTTCAATTACAACTATTTGTTCTTGTGATTTTTCAACTTGAACCTGTTCTTGTTGTTCTTGTTGTGGTTGTTCTTGTTGCTCCTGTTTTTGTTCTTGTTGTTGTTGTTGTTGTACTTCCTCTACAAGTGGTTTAACATTATCTACTAAAACTTCTTGTTGCTCTTGTTGTTGTGGTTGTTCGACTACTACTACATTATCTTGTTGTTTGGTAGGTTCAATATCCTTTGTTACTATATCTATGATTTCAATTGGTTTATCTTCTTCATCATCATCATCATCATCAGAAGAGGTATCATCGACATGATTAGATTCATCTTGTTGTTGTTGTTGTGGTTGTTCAATAGGAGGTATAGTTGGAAGTTGTCTATGAATATATTGTGGTTGATTATCATTATCATCTACAACTTCATGAATTAAAATTTCATCATCGCTACCATGTCTAATAACATCATCGTATTCTTGTTCCTCTTCTTGAGCATCTCTGAGTTGTTGTAACTGTTCTTGTTGTCTCTGGTACTGTTGTTGTAATAAGAGTTCTTGTTGTTCATCATATTCCTCATCATCATCTTCGTCATCTTCGTCATCTTCTTCATAGTATTCATCTTCATCATATTCATCTTCATCATAGTCATCGTCATCATCGTATTCATCTTCCATTTTTGGAGCTTTTTCATAGGTGTGGAATGAAATCCTAGAGAGATCAAATGAAACATTCTTTTTCATTGGTGTAGTTGGCATTGATGAATCATCTTCATCTTCATCTTCCTCATCCTCATCATCATAATCCATCTCCTCTTCATTATCATAATCATCATCCTCATTGTAGTGCACTGATTTTTGAGTTTTTTGATCTTCCTGTTCATATACCATCTCTTGTTCCTCTTGTTCTTGTACTTGATCATCATCTTCAACTTGATGAATTCCCTCTTCCTCTTGTTGTTCTTGTACAATATTTATTTGTTCTTTTTCTTCAACTTTTTCAACAACTTTTTGTTCTTGAACTTGAGCATCATCAACTACTACAACTGGCTTAGTATCTTCAACATCATGATCCAATTCTTCATTGTCGTCATCGTCATCGTCGTCATCATCATCATCATCATCCTGTTGTTGAGTACCATGTACCTGTTCAATAGTCAATTCTTTTGGTTGTTCTTTAGCTTCACTATTAGTAGAACCATTAGAGAAAGAAGGTCTTGGGAATGAAAAATCAACAAATTCTGAGCTATTTTGATTTTGTTGTGATGTTGAGCTAACTTCTGGATCTGAATATGGTCTTGGGAATGACATATACTCTGACTGACTCTCCTCTTCTTGACCAACTGAAATTGTGGTATTAGACTCTGATTGTGATTGATCTTCAGATTGTTTAGATTGTTCTTGTTCTTCTTGTTCTTGTTCTTCTTCCTCTTCCTCTTCCTCTTCATCATCTTCTTCATCAAAATTATTTTCTATATTTAGGTGTTTGTTATTCATTATTTTCTTTGCATCTGCAATTAGACCATAAGTTGGAGGAGATTGTTGACCAACTACTTTAGCTTGTGGTAATGTTGGTGTGAGGGTTTGGTTGAATGAACGTAATGGTGGATATTCTAATTGTGGATTTGGTCCAAACAATTGCACACGCATTTGTTTAAGTGTCTGTGCAATATCTTTAAAAGATGGTCTATTTACAGATTCCAAATCACAACAATCAAAAGTCAATTTTACCAATTGAGCTGGACAGTCATCTGGAATGTGTTGTGATACAACATCAACATTTAATCCAAAATGTTGATCTCTCATATTTGGTGTTGGTTTTATTCTACTAATTAACTCAAATAACAATATACCAAATGAGAAAACATCACATTTTTCGTCATAATCCTGACCTTTAATCATTTCCTTTTTAGTTATAAAAAAAAAAAAGTCGGTCAGTATATTTATATTTATATCTTTCAAATGTATACTTACTGGTGCCATCCAATTATCAGTTCCACAAATTGTCATTGATTTATTATTCTCATCATCAACCATTCTTGCAAAACCAAAATCACAAACTTTGATTTTCCATTTTGAGTCCACTAGTAAGTTGGTAGATTTCAAATCTCTGTGAACAATTGATTTACTGTGAAGATATGACATTGCCAATGAAACATCATGTGCTATATTGATTCTAAGTAACCATGGTAATTCAATAGATTTATTCTTTAGATAATATTGTAAATCTCCACCTATTGTTGTATTACGTTAGAATATATCTAAAAAATAAAAGTTAAAACTATATATAACATACCTTCAACTAATTCAGTTACTATATATAAAATCTGATCATTTTGAGCAATGCCAACAAATTGAATGACATTTGGGTGAGAGAATAATTTGATGGTTTCAATCTCTCTGTGAAGGAATTTCTCTAAATCTCTACGGTTTGGATCATCTGGTGCAATTTGAACTTTTTTAATGGCAACTGGTGCACCTAGATATTCACCTCTGTAGACTTTACCAAATCCACCACTACCAATCTCTTTACTAAATTCCAATTCATCAAATTTGATATTCCATGCTTGATCTGATGAAGGTACTGATGTATCTCCATTTAAATTCATTTTTTAAATTCTTTTGTTTCTATTGTTTTGTTATGATTCTAAACTAATTGACTGATGGTGTGCTGTGTTTAGTGTCTCTATCTATATATCTAAGATATATATGATTGGTAATCTAAAAAAGGATAGTGTATTCCTTTAATTTCCAAAAACTAAAATAAATAAATATATAAATAATACAAAAAAAATATAAATATGAATCCTAACTGTTTTGAATACTGATCAAGTTTCTCCTTTTACCAAAAAAAAAAGATCCAGTTATACACAGATATATTTTGCAGTAAGAAAAGAAAGTTAAAAAAAAAAAAATAAATCAAAAAATCTTGTTGTTATAACGAATTTTTTTTTTCAAATTATTTGAATTTTTGCCCACAATCAAAGCAACACACATTGTTTATTGGATAAAATAAAATTTAAATCCCAAATGTGTTATAACACTATTTAATTTGAAATTTAATTAATTGAAGATAAAAGTAATTAGTCTGACTTTTATTTGTTTTTCAATCCACCAATTAGATATTTTTACATTGAATTTTTTGATTTTGATTGATTTGAATTTACGCTAAACTTTTTTATAAATAATTCAATTAAAAGAGTAATGCGATGATTTATTTATTAAAAAAAAAATTCAATACATATTTCTGAGATATTAAAAAAATGAGAAATAATTTGGTAAAGACATTTTAAATTTTTTTTTAATATCAATACAAAAAGATTTATACAATTGTAAAATTTCCTTGTAATATTTCTTTATAATTTCTTATAGTTTCAATTTATATATTAAAAATGAATGCATTTAGACCCAATACTCATAATTATGAGAAACAAGGTGCTGGTGATGTTTTTTATGGTGGTTTGACATCAAGTTCCAAAGGTTTTTATACACCACCTACCAATAGATCACCAGGTATGTATATCCATGGCCCTTCCCCACATCTTTCATTCCCAATTTTACCTTTATCTATCTTATTGATTATATAGCCTCAATTCCAGGATTCAGAAAATAGTACCATGGTCGTTTGATCTCCCCAAATTACTCAACCAATAAATTCATTTGTTTGTTGTTGATCAACAAAAAAAGTGAATTTTACAAACCTACATCATCAACAGAGAAGATATTAAATTTTACTATAATTTGTTTTTACCTATGACCAGGATTAAATTCAAGCACAGCCACCCAACAATTTCTGATTTTCATAAATATCTGTTAGATTTTTTTTAATTGATAACCAATTCCTTTTTTTTAAAACCCAATTAAAAATTTCATCATTGTAACAACTTTTTGTATTATTCTATTTCTATTCATATTCAATTTCTATTCTTTACATATCAACATTCAAAATGAGAATAAACCCACCCATTAAAGGCGATTCTTTTGGTAACAAAGGAGGTTTTGGTAACAAAAGTACTCCAAATTCTAGACCAGGTTAGTAATCCCTCTATGTATATATGATAATAGTAGATACTAATAGTTACAAAATGATAAATACACAACAGGCGTAAGAAGATGAACATCAATCTCAAACACACTTTTATAAAACCATAGAGAAAGTTTGGTTTTATTACTTCAACACGATCACACTGGCAGTAACAACCCCAAATTATAATAATAAACTTTTTGATTTAAAAAATTAGATTTATTATTGATTACAACAGTTTCAAACAAAAAAAAGAACAGATGCACACTAATTACATGTTTAGTTCAGTCTTGTAATGTATGCCGAAGCTTCTCAAAACTCATTCTTTTTATATTTATATTTGTTGTCAATCAAGATATTTTTAGATTTAAATTTTTGCAAATGTATAAATTGGTGTTAATGAAACTTTAAATTTAAAAATTTATTAAATATTTAAAATATTAAATTTATATAGAATTATATTTGTATACTATTGATTTTCTAAAAAATGAAATATTTCCAAGTTATTAAAAAAGATACTCTTGATGCTGGTGATAGTTGGGGTTCTTCAACAGCTATGTTCTCATCTCCTGTAAATCAAAACAGAGGTAAATATATTCTATAAAATACTTCATATATTTAAACTAATTCTTTGTCTTTACAGGATTATCTCCAAGAAGATAAACTAATTTCATGTAATTAAATCTACCTTCTTAAATAATTAAAAATAAATATAAAATACCTAGGTATAAAATTTAAAATAATTATTTTATTAAAATAATAAAATTAAAAGTTAAATTTATAATAATTATTTATTTTTAGAGTAAATGGATTATTCAATAAATAGGTTATTATTTATTTCTTCTTTTTTTTTTTTTCTCCTGTAAACTAATATAACCTTCACGATTTAAATAGGTTATTACTTTTTCAATTGCAGATTTTACTCCATTTTTATCGACGGGATTCAATTTAAATGGATTTTTGTCCAAGGTCTTATAAGATTTACAAGATTTGCATTGCATTTTGATCTTATCCTTTGTCGCTTTTTTGGAATTTAGAGGAGTTATGTTACAATCTACACCGTTTCTTAGGAAACAATACAATCTATTTGGTGATAAAACTTCATTTTTTTCTTCGACTTTTAGGGGTTCATAATCTTTTGAGGAAACATATTCATCTATCAGTGCTTCTAATGACTTTTCATCCAGCTCTGCATTCTCATTTTTTCTTTTTCTTTTTTTTGAGATCTTTTTTTTGGCAGTATCCTTCTCATCATCCTTTTCTACCTTGTTGTTTGGTGTAAATATAAACTTTCTACTAGATTTGAGGAATCTACTCTTAAAATCTAGATTATCTTGGTTTAGAAATTCTTTGAAATTTTCTTCGGTCACGTCATTATTTAAAATTAACGGTTCTTCATTATAGAATAGTTTGGATTTTTTTCTTAAGAATGTGTTTAATATCACATTATTCACACAAAACTTAAAAAATAATATTAGTTCTATCAAGTTAAATTTACACTTGTAATTCAATAGTAATACAAACAATTCCACCAGGTCTTTTGTTTTGAGTGTAATGTCTATTTCCATCACCAAAACAAACTCTATTAGATTTAGTACTGATTCCTAATTTTTCATGATTAGATTCCTTATTATTTTTTTCTGAACCATAATCCCAACTGAAATTAATCAAATATGCTTCTTTTGAGTCAAAAACAGAACCTAAATCACCAATTCCTTTCTATATTATTTTTTATGTTAATATATGATTGATTATTTAATAATAGAAATACATGTTCTTATAACACATACATTGGTTATAACATAGAAGCTTTCACCAAGTTTACGAGTTAACATCCACCAATTATCAATTGAGAATTCTTTTACGGTTTGTTCTTGATTTACATCTTTTGTAAGTCTAGAATTTAAAGCTGTAATTTTACAAAATGTAAGTTAATAATCTTTAATACCATACTGTATAAGCGAATACATACGTGTTACATAGATATCAAAATCATTAATTTTGTACCCAGATAAGAGACAATGAGTATCTAAATCATTTTGATATCTCATCAAAAATTTGGTGTATTCTATTTTGTTCTCCATTGCCTCTACTTCTTTTAGATATTGAGACCATTCATTCGACCTCCTTCAATATATTGATGTAATTTTGAAAAAGTATGACCAATGAAAAATCCTCTATTTATTTCTTCACCATTTTCTATAATCGTCTCAAGTGATAATATACTCTATAAGATTTTATAACATTTTTTAATATTAGCTAATATTAAATCATATAGACTTACAATGATTGTATAAATACTTTATGATGTGCATTATTAGAATTTTTATCTGCATCATCTGAATAAGTGTATATTTGAGAATTATCATTTTGAAGAACACGATCTAAATAGGCGCTATAAAATAGATCATCTAGATTCACAATCTATTTTAAGTAGAATTAATACAAAATAATTTAAAATTTTAATAATGTACTTACCTGAACACTATCAGAACTATCATGTAAATAATAAATCTTTCTGAGTTCACCAAGTGTTTCTAATCCTTTAGTACTTAAATAGACTGACCATTTATGAAACACTCCATCATTTATTGGATCGGGACATAAGTTTTCACAATTACATAAAACAAATAAAATTACAAATAAAAAAACATTTATAAATAATTTCATAGTTCTAGTAATTTAACAATTTATTAATTATTTATAAATATCTTATTTTCAAAATTTTCATGAAATTTTAATCTAGATTATGCAATTTTTATAAAAAATAAGTAACAATAAAATCTGATCAGTTTTTATTTGGGGTAGTCAAAACAAACATCAATTTCAAACTAGAGTGGTACCACATTTGATCAACTTTTTTAGTTTTTTTTTCCTATTTCATAACTAGCTTTTTACAACCTTTTATCTAAATATAATATATTCCACTTTTGATTGCCGTCTGTGCCTATTTAGAATCACTTAAAAGTGTTCTTTTTCTACAATCTTATTTAGTACCACATTACAAGGAGGGTTTAATAATTTGGAAAACTTTAAGTAACTTGCAACATCTGAAAATAAAAACTCGTTAATATTAAATTTAGCTTAATAAATATTTTTTGGAGATAAGTTAGGTGTATTACTTTGGCCAAATTAAAAAATTTTTTTAACGTTTCTCTGGAAATATTTATGATGGAACCAAGTAATACAGAAAAAAGTAAATTAGATATTAAAATTAGGTATGCTGAGGAGAAGGATATCGAAAGAATACATAAGATTTATGCATATTATGTTTTAAATGATGTTGCAACTTTTGAAGAAGAGGTGCCATCCACAGAGGAAATGAATCAAAGAAGATTAGATATACAAGTTAAAAATAAACTACCTTATTATGTAGCTACCATTACTATTGATAATGATGATTTTGTAGTTGGATATTCCTATGTTTCATATTATAGGACAAGATCAGCATACAGATTCACATTGGAAGACAGTATTTATTTAGATTACCAATACCTTGGTTATGGTATTGGATCACTATTATTACAACAACTTATTATCAAAACTAGAGAGTTGGGTTTCAAACAAATGATTGCTGTCATTGGTGGCTTTAATGAAGCTTCTATTAAACTTCACGAAAAATATCAATTCTCCAATCTCTCCGTATTAAAATCTGTTGGGTTTAAATTTAATAAATGGATTGATGTCTATGTATTACAACTTTCTCTGTAATAATACTTTACACCACTTGCCAATAGTCGATTTCATATTCTTTTTATACAAAAACACCAAACCACACACAATGACCAAATCAAAATAATCCTAAATTTTTTTTTTGATTATTTGAATTTAGAGACAGAAAGCAGTTTTCAAAAGCAATTTTTTTTTTTTAGTCTTTATTTGTGCAATTAATTGTAAAGATTTTTTTATATATTTGTATTTATATATATTTATTTTATTGTAATATTAGAGAATTATCTCCATCTTGGTTAAAAAATTTAAGAAATGGGAGCATCATTTTCATTGGATGCTTATGGAGATGATTATTTAGAAAATCCAAATCCCAATGATCATAACAATGCAAATAACAACAATACGAGTAGTGATGGTACGACAACTGCAACTTTTTTGGACAAGATATTTAATTTCAATACTACAACTGGTAATAACAATAGACAATCCTTTATCAATATAACAGAGGAGGAACTTGAGGTACGAAGAAAACAGAGAGAAACTGAAAGAGCAAAATCTTCAGAATCTGAAAGAGAACAATTAAAGAGACATAATTCAGCTGTACTTATTCAAAAGTATTGGAAAGGTTTTTCACAGAGAAAGAAATATTCTTTATTTTGTATGTGTATCAGTTTAGTTTGAATGGTTACCTAATTTGAAACTAATATATATCGTTTAAAATAGTAACCAAAATTCAAGTATTTAAGGAACTTTTGAGTACAGAAAGAGATTATATTCAGTTTTTAGAGATTATAATTAGGGTTTATGCAACACCACTTAGAAATCTAGCTATACAGGCACAGAGTAATAAAAAGGAGAGTTTGGGTGTTAGTGCAGTTACAGTTGGTAAAGATGATGTACCACAACCACCTCTTCATAATTTAGATTTAAATGAACCACCATTGACATTGGATGAAGTTAAGATTGTATTCTCTCAAATTGAAGTCATTCTATTATATAATAGTCAACTATTTGAAAAACTACGTTCTAGATTACTATCAAATTTCTATGGTGCCAATAAGAAATCTACATTGACTAATAATAATGGTGGTACTACTACAACAACCACAACACAGGATAGTAAATCTAAATATACTCTTAGCCATATTGATGAACTAAGAGAATCAACTGGTAACACTCCTACTAGTAGTCCTAATAAGAGTGCTAGTAGCAGTCTGAGTCTTGGTGATATCAGTGCTGTAGAGAAAAAGACACCAATTGGATTCTATCAGCAAGTTGGTGATATATTTTTAGAGATGATTGATTTTCTAAAGGTACCTTATAGTCACTATATCATTAATTTCCCAGCTTGTTTAAAGGTACTTGAGAATGCAAGTAAAAGACCTGCATTCATGTTGTTTACTCAACAGTGTAAGACAATTCCAGAAGTTGGAAAAAGAGATATACAGTCATTTGTCAGTATGCCAATTCAAAGAATACCAAGATATGTATTATTACTTAGAGAGCTACTGAAATTTACAGTACCAGGTCACTCTGATCACACTAATATTGAATTGGCAGTCAAGAGAATGGAAGATATTGCCAATCTTATTAATAGACAAATGAAAGAGGATGAAACTAGTAAAGAAGTATTTCTTATCAGTCAGAAACTACGACCTCCCATTCCTAATCTAGTGGAGCCTCATCGTAAAATCATCAAAGAAGGTATAGTCAAAGTCTATAAAGTTGATGGTAATAATCATGATAATACTGCCAATGGTGGTACTATTCGTCCTTCATCCATTTTGTCATTGACAAAAGGCGGTACAAAATATATATTTCTTTTCAATGATCTCTTTGTCATTACCAAAAAGAAGAAAACTCACTTTCAAGTTGAGAAAGTTGTAAATTTAGAATATAGCACAATCATTGACAATTACAAAAAGATTAAGATTCTACAGGAACAAAAAGAAAAAGAGAAAAAACAACAAGGTAGCAGTAAAGATGAATCTGATGATACAGATTCAGATTCAAATAGCAATCAGAAGAGTAGAAGTGGAAGCATTAGTAATAGTACCCCAGAAAAGAAATCAGGCGAGAGATTTTATTTCAAGTTACACACATTGGAATTATCTATAGTCATTTGTTTGGCATCAGAGGCAGAGAAAGAACTTTGGAAGAGTAATTTCATTACAGTGATTAATCGTCTCACTGAGAATTCTCTATCTTTTAATCCAAAATGGTCAAAAAATGATTTTATCTATGGTGATGATAAATCTAGAAAACCAGGTCCCAGAGGAAGTATAAATCCAAATAATTTTACACTTACCAAATCAATAGCTGAATTATTGGCTCTTTCAAAACCAATTAAAGGAATGAACTTTGATAAGATATCAGATTCAACTAATAATGTAAATAATAATAATAATAATAATAATAATTCAACAACATCTACAACAACTTCAACAAGTAATAATACTGATCAAACAACAACAGAACAGTCTAAATCGACAACAACAAATGATTCAAATACTACTGCACCACCTTCTGAAAATAGAAGTAGATCGGCGTCTCTATCTGCTGGTCTCAGTGGCACTTTTGAAAGAATTCTTCAAGCCATTAAATCTTAAATTACTAAATCAAATTAATAAAGAACTTTATAGAGGTTTAAAATATATTCATCTGTTAAATATCTTATCTTGTAAATGTATCCTTGTTTTTTTTTTTTAAGTTTTTATTTGTTTACCAATATGGCAAATAAAAATATAACCAAATATACAGACATAAATGAATTTTATAAGAGTTTTGATAATACTATAAATTCTATTTTCAATAAGAGGAGACCAGAAATGTACATTTCTAAAGAATTTTTTAGGAACATATGGGAAAGCTATAAAGATTATCTATTTTCATCAACAAAGATATTATCATTAGTTAATAGCTTTTTACAAAAAGAAAGTATTTCTACTTTAAGAAATGACAACAAATATCAAGTTTTATTTGATGGTATATTGAAAATGTTAGATCAATTAAAATTTAAATTACCATACTTCTATATGAATGGATTCACATCTAGACTCTACGATTGCAATAATACTACTGGAATTAATTTGGGAGTTGTTACTTTGGTACATGACTATTTCAATAGAGATTCAATTACATTAAAAAATTTCTATAATGTAAGCTTACATATATATATATAATGAAATTTCCAAATTTGTATGTTCTAATGTATATTGCACTTAAAAAAGGCGATAGAAACACTAGAGATGAATAACCCTATAACTTCTAAAATAGTATTGAGCCAATTTCATCACAGTTCTTTCAAAATTTTGGGATGTGGGTTTACTCTGGGTATAGATTGTGTTAGTGATATTAAAAGTTTGGAATTTTGGATTGAATCTAACAGACCTATGAAACCTAGTATAGAAAATGTAAAGATTTTGGCAAGAATGGTTTATTTGGATGCATTTAAATTTAGAGATGGATATACATTTAATAATAAGAATGATCTTTTGTTTCTATTGTGTATATGGTCACTGAAACTGTTGAGTAGAGAAGAGATATTGTCTCTAAAGGAAACTTATATATCTTTATTACCTAGCATATACTTGAATGAACTAAAACATGGGTTTGCACGTGGAGGTTCTATCTATGTACACGAATTAAAAAAACAGTTTGGTGATACCTATATAGATGAATTGTCACTCAAACACTTTTTAGAGAACTCTAAACTCTATAAAGACCCTTTGAATTTGTATATATCTATAGGTTCAATATATTCAATGGGGTTGAAATCTAAAATTTTGAAAAATAATCTACAAGTGGTTTATCGGGAGTTGGTTAATCAATGCAAATTCAATAAATATGCTAGTCCTATAAATCAATTAACGAAACTATTGAATAGGATTATCAAATATTTTGGTGATTTTCCTGATAAGTTAGCTGACATGCTACTAGATGAATTTACATTAGAAAAACATCAAATTTCTGATAGACTTCGTAAAAGGTTATTCCAATCGAATCCAAATTCAAGAAAAGTAATACCAGTCTATATTAAAGAGTTGGTGGATTCAAAAGATATAAATATAGACTTAGTTTGTCTTCTGATACTATATAACAAAGAGGATGTAATGGCACATCCTAAACTAGAAAAAATATTATCATATAGTTATCTTAATACTATCACTAAAATTCAATTAGCGAGTAGTATAAATCAACTAACTCAATTCATTGAAAAGTTAGATCACGAATACCGATTATTCCCAAGTTTGTACACTAAATTAAAACAACTGGCACCTGAAACTAACTACAGTGAACTTTTTAAAAAAGTTGGAACTATAGCACCATACCATTTCATTGAGAGAAATGTACTGCCAATCATTAGTAGTTCAATGGAAGTTGAATATCTATGTGATGGTTTACTATCACCTATATGGAGAAATAGGACTGTGTCAAATGGATTACATATGACTGATTTGGTGAAGAGAATGATTGATCTTGACACTTTCTATAGATATAGTGTATTTGGGTTAGTTGAAAGGTATCTAGACTATTTCATTACAAAAAACCAAGATGTGCATCCCAACTTTTTACTTTTTGTACAGTTAATGGATGATCTAAAGAGTTTTATAGACATTGAAAGACCAATACAGAGACTGTTGCATTGGTGGCCAATTAGTAGTACTGCCAATACAATGGTACTGGCTAGATTTATGGCTGGTTTTATATTGACAATGTCTATTGAATACTATAGTGATGTTATTGTTAGTTTTTTTAAAAACTCAAAAATACAGTTGTTTAAATTAGTTAGACTCCACATTGAACTAACTCAAGATAAAAGAACTCCTGTATCTATGGTTTTGAATAGTAAACAGAGTTATAATACTATCATTATTAAGAGTATTTTAAGTCATGATACACTTATGTCGGATCCAGAAACTCTAATGCTGTCTTTGGAGTTCTTTAAATCTTTAAAAGAAGATTTCTTTGAGCAGTCTAATCTACCAAGATCAAAGATTATAGATTTATTCAATATTAGTAGTGATACTAATAAAAAGAAAATTGTAGATCTTATAGTTGAACATGATATCATTTCACTATCTTTTCTGGTGGATCTTAAATCCACGGATATTAATGGACCTAAACCACCTTATGTGCAAGACAGTATCATTCAGAATATTCTTAGGATATTTTATCTAGATGGTGCTACACCCAATTCCAAATTGATTTCATTGGCAATGGTTTCAAAATCATTTTTTAAGGAATCTCTCAAATTGGTATTGAAGATACCCAGATACTATTCAATCAAAAATCTTATACATATAGATGGAAAATGGTGTTTATTATCTAATGGTTGGAAACTTTCATTTAAATATTCACAATTACAGTATCTTCCTTATGATAAAGTAGAATCATTTGTATATAGACAACCATCATTAGAGATTGATGCTCCTATATTCTATAGATTTGATAAAGAATTACAACTCACCAAATTGATTATAAACTCAAACTTTGAATACAACAAAACTAATTTTACAAGCAAGTTCTTTGAATCATCATTACTACAATTACTGGATAATTGTAAAAATCTTCAATGGTTAGACCTTAACATCTACACTGCATTTCAAGAAATATCAGTATCCACTATTTTAGATAGAGTATTTAAAAACAATGAAAAATCACTAATGCATTTAAGATTTGAATTCACTCTATGTGATTGTCAAGAACATCAGAAATATATATTGGAGTTATTGGAAAGAATAGAAGCTCATAAAAAGGAAAACCCAATGTTCAGGTACAAAGTTAATGCTCAGTTTTATAATGTATTCCATAGAGATAAAATTGGTGAATGTAAATTAGATTATAGACTATTCAAATATTTCACTACTTTACATCTCAGAAATCTTTTCTTTGAAAAGGTTAATATTCAACCACTACTAGACCATTATAAAGAATTTGAAAATATTGAACATTTATATTTAGATGTAGAAACTGATTGTTCAGATGATTATAAAAATAATCTTTACCTATTCCACAAAAACCTTATTAACTTTTTAAAATCAAAAAATAAAAAATTATTGAGTTGATTATAATCAAAGTTAAGCATATTTAAAAAGAGAGATAAATTTACCAAATAAATTCAGGCTATTCTAAATATTTAATCATTTGAAAAATTGTATTAAAATATCAATAGGATGTTTTGGGAATCTTGATACCTATACTGAAAACAGTATGACTATATTGTTCTATAAATCATAGTAATTTAAATAACTTTGAAAAATTTCTTTGTTAATTTATCTTCAAAAAAATTTTTTTTTTTAATATTTTTTTAAATTTGAAGAACTTTTTCAAATTGAAGTTTATACAATCCTGTAGATCATGTCACTTAATGATCAAAAGCTCATTACATTTTATTACCATAAGTGGAACTTAGGCACAAGTGAATTTTGTAAAGAGAATAATGTTGCAGATATAGGATCATTTGAAAAATTCTTGGCAGGGCAAGGTGAATTTGATCATGCTGCTTCTAGAGAGGCTCTGAAAAAGTTTTGGGAGAAGTATCAGACAAAACAAATGTTGAGACATCAAGATGAATCAGATTCAGGGTCTAGTGACTCACCAGAGAATAGTCCTAGTTTTAGACCAACTAGTGGTACCTCATTGAATCGAGCACAGAGTACTAGTAACCTATCTTCAGCTACTGGTAAACCATCTATAGCCACAGGAGGTGGTGATAAAAGAGTTAGATCACTATTGAAGACTTATTATGGTGCTAGTATAGGTGAAGGTGAATCACAGGTTGTCAATGATCCAATGAATATTGATGGACCTAGTTTCAATCTACAACAGTATTTTGAACAGATTGTAAAGACATCTACATTACCACAACTGATTAGTAAGGATAATGAAATGGTTTCAGAGATTCGTACATTGGATGGTGATATGAAAACTCTAGTTTATGAAAACTACACTAAATTTATAAATGCTACAGATATCATAAAAAAGATGAAGACAAATGTAGAGAATATGGAAGAGGGTATGGAAAGACTCAGTAAGAATATGGATATCATTACTACATGTTCTGATAAGATTAATAGTACTCTAAGTCAGAGAAGAGAGAAAATTGATCAGTTATCAGGTTTACAAAAACTCTTACAAAAGTTACAGTATCTCACTGCATTGCCCTCATCTCTAAAGAACTGTTTGGATATGCAATTGTATAGCCAGGCTGTGAAATATTATAATAGTAATTCTGGTATTTTGAAACAGTACAGTCACATTCCATCATTTCACAATATCCAACTGGAATGTGATTCTATAATGTCAAGTATGAAACAAAAGCTCTACGAGAGATTAGTTTCACCAGACACTGACAAGAATGGTATTATAGAGTGTTCTGAAATTCTAATGGAACTCTTGGAATCTGTGGAGAAAGTTAGATCAAAGTATCTAGATGGTAGAAGATCATTTATGACACAGATACTGAACCAATTTAACAGTCGTCAACAGATACCTGATATCATTGAATTTGTTTCAGAGTTGAATAAATCCTTTCTCTCTGAACATATATTCACATCTAGCTCTTTTAAGAGCTTGTTTATAAATAGAATGGATGGAAGTAGCAGTACACAGGAAAAGAAGAAATCAGTACAACAACTAGACGACTTTAGTAAAGATCTTTTTAATAAGTATCTATCGATAGTTAAGACTAAATTAAGTTCATTTAAGAATCCTAAAGAGAAGATACAGGCTTTGGAGATTATCTATTCTGATGTTCTAAAGATTAATGCCAATGCAGTGGAACTCTCTACCTCTATTAATGACATTATCAACTCGACTGTAAATGACCAGATTAGTTACTACTTTGAAAACCTTTCAAAAACTATGAAATCTCAGATTGACGATATGAACAAGAAGCTTTTAGAAAAAGGAAATGAGGCATTGAAAGACAACTATCTAATGGAGCTCTCTGAACAGACTCTATCATTAATAGTAGGTGATATCACAGAGTTATTTAATAATTTGAAACCATTCTTTATTAGTACCACCACACAATTCCTTACACCACACTATGGTACCATTTTTACAAAAATTCAAGTAAAACTTCAACAATTCTTTTTGTTTTTGGGTAATATTCATTTCTTGGAGTATTTGGATATTATAAGCATGACACAAAACAAAGAAGACTATGGTAGTAGATTCCTGTTACTCTTATGTACTGTGTGTCTGTTACTTGAGAGTAAAGGTATTCCACAAGTTGTTCAAATGCTAAATGATTTCCTTTTGGTTGTAAAACAGTCCATGACACCAACTCAAATTCAACAATATGATTTACAAAGTTTCCAGGCATTTAATCAACCGGATCTCTCTAAAAGACTAAGAGAAACATCACAAAAGATCTTGGGTACCTATACTAAACTATCAAGTCTAAAAGTTGAAAAGCTTCTTCGTCGTGGTTTGGAAAACAATTGGTTGAAGTTCAAGGAGCCTAAAGATGTGCGTTCTGTTATTGAACTCTATCTTTCAGAACTTGTTCAGATTCAACAAGAAATTCAAATTATATTTAATCCATCTTCACAGGTAGGCCAACAACAATCACAATTACAACAGACATTAGTTAGCGGTCAGAATAGTAGTACTACAACACCAACTCTATCTAGAGGTGCTGTTGACCAGATTAAAAGTCATTCCAGAACACATTCTTCAAGTAACAGTAGTGTAAATCAAAAATCAAAAGATCAACAACAACAACAACAGCAACAGCAACAACAACAACAACAACAACAACAACAACAAGCAAACAAAGATACAAATACTCTATTTGACAAGAAACTGGATATCTATAATAACAGTCTAATTGAATTCAATTGGAAATCTATTCTCACCAGTGTTGTAAAATTATCATTGAAAACTTATATTGAATCATTGAGAACCAAAACTTTTGGTACCAATGGTCTACACCAGATTGTTATTGATAACCACTTTTTGAAAATATCACTTCAAGATCTACTAGGTCAACAATATCTTCAACAATTTGGTATCGAAAGTCTATTAGATATTTGTTCTACAACCATCAATGAGAGATGTGTAGATCAAGCCACCATTGACATGTCGGCTGTAAAAAAGATTTGTGATCAAGCAATGAAAAAATCAAAAGAATTAGAAGTCTCAAAGAAACTTGAACAATCTCAACAACAACAATAATAAATTATGGTGATTTTATACAGAATTGGTATTTGAACAATTTTATAATTTATTTACAGATTCGATTATAGGTTTTATTAATGTTGCTATGTACACTACAGAAAAGTAGTTCACAGAGATCTCAAGGCTTAGAACAGCATGATCGACAAATATTGTAATTTGAAGGTTATTTACTTTGGTTTTTGTGTATTGGACTGTATCCACAACCTCAGAACTCAGGAATATTGTTCTTTTTGTTTTCTTTTATTTTTCATTGTTTAAAGTTTTTATCATATAATAGTAATGATGTATATTTGTTCTAAAAAAAGATTTAATTAAATAGATTATTTCAAATAATTATCTTACCACATCCGCAAAAATCACAATAAAAAAACCTCTATAAAAACGATCGATCTTCCCAAATTAAAGTAAGATTTTTTTATTTATTTTTTAATTATTATTATTTGCAAATTTTGTCTTTTCTCATATACTGTAAAATCATGATTTCAATAAAATGCATATTATTACTATTATTATTAATTATAATTGAAATTCATTGTATGTGTATATTATTTTTAATTATTTTTATTATATTATTCTAATAATTAAATTTATTGTATAGGTAATATCAACATTGTCAGTATAACCGAATCAAAAATTAATCAACAATATTCGGATGTAAATAATCAGTGCAATAAAGGTTATTTTATAATATTAGATAGTACTATTGAAGATCTACTAGAAGTACAATTAAATATAACAACAGAAGATGTTAGATTTGATTATCAGAAATATCTCACAAATAGTCTAGTTAGATTATCGATTGATAAGGTAGAACATAGTAATGTGCTACTTGAATATACTGGATATTTAATCGTTGTTAAAGATAGTTTAAATGTAACTTTAAACTTTGAATTACTAATGTACAAGTGTATTCCTATACCAACTACATTGAATATCACTAGTGGAAATAACTATAATAACACTATATATAATTCCTATGGTTTATGGGGAGCCTATAGTACAATGATAGAATTCAATAATATTGATTCTACACTAATGAATATACCAATGGATGCATATACTGCTACTGGTGATTTCTTTGGTGATTGTATAGTCAAAAAAGTTCAATCGAATAGAAATAGTTTTCTTTTACAATGTGACCCTATTAAAGAAGGTTTATGGTCACTTGATCAGTCAATTGATATCTATGTTATATTTAATAATCAAACATCCTATAATTGGACTGTTAGTTCGGATATGGTTTTTGAAAAGTTATTGGATTCTGGAAATATAGAAATTACATCAGAATTCCCATACCCATCAAATAGGTACAGTAGGGTATATATGTCCTATGACATTCATCAGAGTCCATTGGCATGGAGTGGTATAGTTACAACTTTAAATGCCATTAATTTAGGTATTTGGAATATACCAAATCAGAGATTTACATGGCCAATCTATACAAGTAGAAATGAAAATAATGAATTGATTACACATTATATATTTGCAGCATTTCTAAGTAACCAAATAATTGATGGAAAATTATTGGTTTGGGATGGTACTTCTGTGATTTCGCAAGAGACACTTGCAACATCATTGACATTTCAAGAGACATTATATAGTGTCATTCCAAATAGTAATGAAATTCAGTGTCAACTGATGGCAACTGTTTATGGTTTATATACATGCTATATAGAACACACTCAGTATCAGTTTGGAATGTCACTGGAATTTCAATTAAAATCAACAATAACAAATAACTCTAAAATAATTAAAATGGTAGATTCCAATTTAAATGTAATTGGAAAGAAACAACAAGATTTTAAAGTACTACTTTCATTTACAACTACAGTACCTGTAAATATAATATATCTGGATAAACAAAAGGAGGTTAGTACATCTACAATCCCTTCTAGTGACTATAAACTACAATTGAGTAGAGCAATATCTACGAGATTTAATAATACACATTTTAGAGTATCTGTAGAGACTGTCTCTGATAATGATATTAGATTCATTCAAATTTGTGGTCAAAAGTCATTTAGAATATCAGTTGCTGATTTGGTTCGTGGTAATCTCAAAGATGGTGTCTTTGAGAAGTTTCTACCAAATTTTATTTGTCTAGATCAGGGTTATCTTACAATACAGTTATGGGATGCATTCAATAATTTTAATGAATACAATGATCCAATGGAAGCTTTTCTATCAAGTAGTAATGAGATTATCTATCTTCCAACTGTGCCCAATGCAATTGATGGTGATTTTGAATTTAGTAAATTTCACTTTGAAAATAATCCAATGACCTTAAGTAATGATAATGTCAATCACAATAGAATCTATTTCAATTTGACACTATTTAATAATACCAATGCACAATTGGATGAAATAGTGCCAATGTTTATACCAATATATCGTAATGGTATTAAACCTCTAAATACATTTGAATCATGGATTCAAGAGTCTGTAGAGGGTAATCTATTTACTGGTAAATGGAATGAAAATTACCAAATGTTTACAATTGACTTTACACTACCATCTAATCTCAATGATGCCTCTGCTATTGATTACCTGTTGTATTTACAACCATTTATACATGAATCAGCACTATTATATCATTTAATGGGTACTGATTCACAATTAATTATTGTCAACCCAAATGGTGTAATGGATCAATTCCCACCATTGGTACCTATAATTGAACCATATCCTAGTGACGATGTAACATTACAATCATTTCCAGAACACATGGAGAACAAAACCATTGGTTTTAATATCTATATTCAAGAGAACTATAATGGTTTCCAAAATGGTAAAATTACAATTATTGACAGTCAAGATTTTCAATTGTATCAATATGAATTTACTAAATGGGATATGGAAGTAAATGCAACCCATTCACATTATCCACTAAGATTCCAAATTTCTAATAATTGTGGTTCATTACTACACCAATACAATATCTATTCTATAACACTATGGGATAAACATGGTTTCAAGAGTGATTTAATGGATATATATTCTATCAATCCATTTTTGAAATTTGATCATCTTGATGATAGTGTTACTCTAAATGTACAATGTCAAGATACAACAACCAATGACAATACACCACCTGATCTGACTGATTTCTCAATTATAGATGATATTTCGTCATTGGCATTAGATGTATTTACTCATAGTGGTAGAGAAATTAAGTTTAGTTTAACTGTTCAAGATTCACAATCTGGTGTTTCTCCTATTCATAACCCGTGGGTTACACTATCCAGTGAGGGTTTAGATGATGTACAATGTCACTCAATACTAGGTGACTATCAATTGGATAGTAGTTCTAGAATTACTAAAGCTAAATATACATGTTCACTATTTTTACCCTATGGATATGGATACCCTAATACCATTGTAGTATCTGTTCATAATCTAGTTGATAATTCACTGAATTTCAATGCAATGTCAGCAAGTGATATTGTGAGTCAATATGATATCTTATTTACAACAAATACATCAACATTATTACAATACTATCAACCATATATTGAATCCTATTCAGAAATAACAGTTCTTGGAGGTGATTTGATATTGTATGGATATAGATTTGGTACTGATAAAAACAAGTTTTTGATAAATGCAACTAGAGTTGGATCAATATCTGTAAAATCACTTAGTTCAAATTCAGTGGTTTTTAATATTTCAGAGAGCTTACCTATAGAATTTCCATTTCAAATTGGATACGATAATGGTGTGGTAGGAGGTAAATTGTATAGTAATACAATTAGTGTAAATCCAGTTTATAGTATTCCCTTAAACACAAAAAAACCACTGGGATGTTCTGGTGATCCTGTATGTGGTGGTCCTGGTATAGGCCAATGTATAGATAACCAATGTGTATGTGAGAATATGTACTCTGGTGATGCTTGTCTAGGTACTATACAACCTATGAATAACCTACAATTTAATAGCACTTCACCAATGGTATCAATGGGTTACCAATCATATGAAGATGATGAATACTACAGCATGCAAATTGAATTAATTAAATTAGTTGAATTTTCAACATATGATTCTAGACCTGGTTCAATTGAATATTCATTTAGTGAATTAAATTGGCAATTTCATAATGATTCAAGTGATCAGGCCAACCAAATAGATAGTGGTAGTGGTGATAGTTCTGTTTTATCCTATAGATATACAACAACATTAAACAACTCAATATCAACTAATATCAGTGTAACTCTACAATACTATCCAATGGAGAAGAACTTTTCATTTGGTGATACTCAACAGACAATAAAGAAACAGTCTATAAAGTTTCAAGTGGCAATGGACCAATTCCCTTACAGAAAGAAACAAAATCAACTGTCACTAATATATAAAGCATCCATTCACTCCGACAATGGAATTTGCTCACAATCCATACATAGAATATTGTCACCAAAAATGGAGAGTATGACAATGAAAATCAATGATAAAGTACTCTACAGCAGATTCTTATCCTATGCTGAGATTGATGGTGATATTAAAACTATTGGTAGCGATTTCCATACTAGATCAACCTACTCCGATGAAGATGACTATGACACCAAAGAGGTTGTTAATTATGTAACAGTTTCTGTTCCATATTATGAAAAATCTGCAAAATTGGATCCTGATTTTATCTTGTTAAAAGATCAATATTTTATAGATAATAACGAAGAGGCAACTACCTGTCTTTCAGTAGGCGAAGAAAAGAAACCTTTACTCTCTAAAGCAGGTATTGCAGGTGTCATTGTAGGTGCTGTCATTCTATTGGCGCTCATTGGTGCTGTTGTGGCCTACATTTTCATTAAAGGTAGACAAGTAAAAAAACAATCCAAACTTTTACATCAAAATTTCACTGAAATGGAATAAATCTATGTACATATTGTAATAAATTTTCACCATTATTATTTTTAATATTTTTTTAAACCAATGAAAAATAAATAAAACCAATAATTTGCGATTATTTCATTATCAGTGGCAAAATATCAAACCCATCGTTTTCATTTATTGTCTAATTCAAATAAAATTTTTTGAAATTTTGTTGAAATAATTGGGTAAAAATAGGATTTCAATGGGTTGGGATAAATTAAAAAAAAAAATATAAAATCTGAAATCTGATTTCATTTTTAATTCATTATTATATATTTTCTCTAAACAAACAAACAAACAAATAAAATGGAAGGTGATGTTCAAGCATTAGTTATTGATAACGGTTCTGGTATGTGTAAAGCTGGTTTTGCTGGTGATGATGCCCCAAGAGCTGTATTCCCATCAATTGTAGGTCGTCCAAGACACACTGGTGTTATGGTCGGTATGGGCCAAAAAGACTCTTACGTTGGTGATGAAGCCCAATCCAAGAGAGGTATCTTAACCCTCAAATACCCAATTGAACACGGTATTGTTACCAACTGGGATGATATGGAAAAAATCTGGCATCACACTTTCTACAATGAGCTCAGAGTTGCCCCAGAAGAACATCCAGTTCTCTTAACTGAAGCTCCATTGAATCCAAAAGCTAACAGAGAAAAAATGACACAAATTATGTTTGAAACCTTCAACACCCCAGCCATGTACGTTGCCATTCAAGCCGTCTTATCTTTATATGCCTCTGGTCGTACCACCGGTATTGTCATGGATTCTGGTGATGGTGTTTCTCACACTGTACCAATCTATGAAGGTTATGCCTTACCACACGCCATCCTCCGTTTAGATTTAGCTGGTCGTGATTTGACTGATTATATGATGAAAATCTTAACTGAAAGAGGTTACTCCTTCACCACCACTGCCGAAAGAGAAATTGTCAGAGATATTAAAGAAAAATTAGCTTACGTTGCTTTAGATTTTGAAGCTGAAATGCAAACTGCTGCCTCTTCATCAGCTTTAGAGAAATCCTATGAGTTACCAGATGGTCAAGTCATTACCATTGGTAACGAAAGATTCAGATGTCCAGAAGCTCTCTTCCAACCATCTTTCTTGGGTATGGAATCTGCTGGTATCCACGAAACCACTTACAACTCCATCATGAAATGTGATGTTGATATCAGAAAAGACTTATACGGTAATGTCGTCTTATCTGGTGGTACAACTATGTTCCCAGGTATTGCTGATCGTATGAACAAAGAATTAACTGCTTTGGCCCCATCAACCATGAAAATTAAAATTATTGCTCCACCTGAACGTAAATACTCTGTCTGGATTGGTGGATCTATCTTAGCCTCCCTTTCTACCTTCCAACAAATGTGGATCTCCAAAGAAGAATATGACGAATCAGGTCCATCAATTGTCCACAGAAAATGTTTCTAAATTATTTATTCTCTCTCGACTGTTGTATATATATAATAAATTATAAAATGTCAATGTTGATTTTATCCATTGATGTCATTGTATAAATCAATCTACACCTTTTCAATATTTTTTTTTTTTTAAAGTTGAAACATAGGAAGATTAAATATATTTCAAGAATATGTTAACATTAAATCAGAGATTTATTAAAAAGTTTATTATTATTAAATTCTAAAATTAATCTACTATCAGTTCCCTTCCAACTATCAAGGCTAATGGGTAATGTTCTTATTAGAAAGGTATTAAAACAAAGTTTCATTTCTAATTTAAAATAAATAAAGAGGACCCATGGGTTATATTGGTTTTTTTAAATACTTTTACAAATAGATTTTATTTACGAAGTATTTGAAACATTACAAAGTAAATTAGCAGGTAAAAAGTTGGTAATTAAATTAAAAAAGTTATTCCAATAGGTTGTTGAAGTCTCTTTACCAGTTATCATTTCTCTATTTCTATCTAATTGATAGGATAATTGTTTTTCCAATAGTTTACTGGCTTGTCTTTCCTCTTGTAATAAAAGAGAAAGTCTTTGGTTTTCTTGATTTGATTTTCTTTGATATTCTTCCATCTCTTGGGTATACTGATTAATTAGAGATTCAGTGTTTTCATTGTGTTCTTTTAGTTCATTGGAATGTAATAACAAGAGATCTTGTTTTTTAAGTCTTTTTATACTACCATAATTTGGATTAGATATTATTGGATTATTATTATTATTACTATTTATACTGAGTGCAAATGGTGATAGTGAATTGGTTGTATTTGGTGTTGATGCTATATTAGCAATTGGACTAGAAATAATATTGGTATTTGATGTAGTAGAAACTGGAGCTGAAGTTAATGATAATGATAAATTATTATTACTAATACTATTGGTTAATGGTATTTTTATAGATGGGCTTGATGAACTTATATAATTTGGTGATAGAATAGATCTATTTGGGTGAATTGGTGATAACATTATTTGTGATAAATTACTATTACTGTTACTTTCTGATATTGAACCAGCACTATTTGCACCATTACTATTGGTTACTGTAACTGAAATATCATTTTCTGTTATATTTTCACTGTATTGTGGTAAATTGATATCACTAGTATTTAATTGGTCTTTTAATTGTGAAAATTCATCATCATTACTATTATTACTTATATTACTTGTATTATTATTATTATTCTGTTCTTGTTCTTGTTGTTGTTGTTGTTGTTGTTGTTGTTGTTGTTGTTGTTGTTGTTGTTGTTGTTGTTGATATTGTTGTAATTCTTGAAATTCTGATTCTAAAGATTGAGTTGATTCTTGTAGATTAGTTGAGCTATTACTTAGTGGTGATGTTGATTGACTATTACCAAGACTATTAGTGTCAGGTGTTGTATTACTTGGAGATGGTATTGTATTATAATTGGTAAAGAAATCAGATTTTTGTTTAGTGAGTATTTGTTTTGCCTTATCGATGGTTGGTTTAATTCTACGTATGGTAAAAGTTTTATCTTTAAACTCTTGGCCAGTAGAAACATTATTGTCACCACCTTGTTGAGCAACTTCATTACTGAATGTAACCATCATTGACAGTTTATTATTGATATTCTGTTGAGTCTTGAGTAAGAGTTTCAGTTTTTTAATTTCCAATTCCTTTAGAACATTGGATTCATTTAGATTACGTAGTTTATCTTTATCTTCATCCAGTGTATTTCTAAGCATCTCTTCATTGTTGGTTAATTTCTGAATTTGATTTTTCAAATTACTATTTTGTACAGTTAGATCCTTATTAGAATCTCTCATACCATCAACAAAACGAGCATCTCTCTTAAGTCTTTCAATTTCCTGTTCTTTCTTTCTCAATACATTTTCCATGGATTGTTTGTTTTTCTCTAGATTTTGAAGCTCCTGATAGTATTGTTGATTTTCACTCTCCAACTCTGCCATTTGTTCAATAATTTGTGAGTTTTGTTTATTCTGTACACTTGAGAAACTACTTGGAGATGATTGTATATCCATATCCTCTCCTTGGAATGGTGTTGATTGTGAACTGTCATAGGTCATCTTTGGAGACAATGGATGATTTAAACCAGCATATCTCTGTAAAAATGTACTTCCATCAACACAGTCATCATTGTCCTTTGGTAAATCATTAACAAACAATAATAACTTATTCTTTGGAATCTGTTTACCATAGTTTAATTTCTGTATCAACTCTGAAAATTGATCAAATTCAACAACAGGTTTAGCAGTAAAAAGTCTACCAAATTTATTCTTACTTGGTGATCTTCCAGGAGTTGATGAATTGGAGTTTGGTAATGATGATTGCTGTTGTAACAATGGACTTGATCTAGGAGTGATATTATACTTTTTCAACAAATCAATTGGAACTTTAAACTTTGGTAGTTTTAATCTTTCCAATCTCTGTTTTCTAGATTCGATAGGTTCCATACCTTCAACAAAATTTGACATGGTATTGATAAAACTCTGAAAATCCATTTGAATCTCAGAATCATCTTCATCAAACATATCAGAATCCATTTGACCTTGTGACATTGTAAGACCAACACCACTAATACTCTTTTGTTTACTATGTACAATCTTTAAATAGTTTAATAATTTAGACAACATTGGATTATCATCAATATCACCTAATGATTCCATTTCTTGTCTTAATTGTTCCAAAGTTATCATTCCACTTTGTTCTTGATCAATTTCTTTGAAAACCTGTTCCATTTGATTTATAAAATCATTATTATTATTATTATTACTATTACTATTACTATTGGATAGATTTAAATGTACTTCTTCCAATTCTGGTGTTTCACTTTCATAGCTTGTCATTTTTTACTACTATTATTCTACTTTATTATTATTAAAGAGAATAATACTTGTTATTATTACAATTATTATTATAAATTTACAATTGTTTTTTTTGTTGTTGTTTTTTTGTTTTGGTTATTTGTTGGCTTTTGTTATTGTAAGTGTGGGCTAGTGGAAAATGGGTTGTTTAATTATAGATAATTTTAAATAATAATATTTCTAAGGTGATTTAGCTGTTATAAATAAAAAATAAAAAAGGGGGAAATGTAAATGGTGTGGTGTGGGGAATGGGACTATAAGTTAAATAATCTAATATAGTGTTTGTGATTAACAATGAAAAAAAAACAAAATATTTAAATTAGAATAAAATATAACGTCCAAAAAAAAGTTTTTTTTTTTTTTTTTTTAGAATTTTTTTAAAATTTTTTGATTTTTTTTATCAGTTTGAACTTGGTTTTTGTCATTTCATTTATCAAATTACTATTTTTAGAATTGGGTTTAATTAATTAATGACTTTTAATTAAAAGACAGATATAGATAAAAAAAATGTCAAAAAAAAATGATAGTTTTGTAGCTAGTGGAGGCAGTAGTAAAAAAGATAAAAAAAAATTGAAAACCTCACATACAACCAATCAACCACTTCTTCAAAATACACAACAACAACAGCAACAACAACAGCAATCACATAAAACGACATCATTAACAGGGGGTAGTCTACCACTTGCCTATACATTCCCAATTGAGCACATTGTATCATTTTGTCCAGAAGCATTATTGTTTACAAATTTATTAGAGTTTGAAAAGAGACTTGACAGTGCTATTACTAAACGTCAAGTAGATTTACAAGAACAACAACGTATTAGACAACCAAAATTATTCAAAACACTCAGACTCAGTATCTATAATACCTATAGTAATCAATCGGCTTTCTATCATCTCGATAATAAATCTCTTGTTAGTGTACAAGATAAACCATCTTGGACTCTAAGAATAGAAGGTAAATTAAATGATGACGGTTCATTTTCACAACAGTCTATCTATAAAGGTACACCATATGCTCAACAACAACAACAACAACAACAGCAACAACAACAACAACAACAACAACAATTTCAAAAAAAAAGAAAGTTTACATCCTTTTTCAAAAAAGTCTTTATTCAAATTGGTCACAGAGATTCTTGTGAATGGGATAAATCACAGGCACTTTTGGAAACTGATGGTTTTGAAGTGAAAAGAAATGGCCATCAGGAAATTGATATTAAAATTCTAATGTATCTAGATCATAGTCCACAGAGATACAAGGTGCTTGGTAATCTCGCTGGTCTTATTAATGTGCACACTGATACCAAACCAAGAATTATAAATGCATTTTGGTCCTATATTAAAACAAACAAACTCTTGGATTTAGATTCAAAGAAAATCAACTGTGACGATAATTTAAAAAGTGTAATGTATAATCTTTTGATTTTAATCTAAACTCATATGACATATTAATAGTCATTTGTTATTTTAAACTATTAGATATTTGGATTAGATGTATTACAATTTAATCAAATACCACAAATTCTGAGAGAGCATTTGGGATCACCAGATCCATTGGAATTCAATTACACCATTAAATTGAGTGGCGATAGACAAGATTATGAACAGGCTTATGATGTAAATGTTGAACTTGATGATAACCCAATTTCAATGAATAACTCAGCAGCTAAACATCAAATATTATCATTGGATGAGGAGATTAATCAATGTGTACAAAAGATTAATGTACACAAGAGAAAGAGAGAATTCATGTCTAAACTAGCTGATCAACCATTACAATTCCTTCATGATCAAACACAACAATTAGTCAAAGATTATCAAGTTTTAAAATCCAACTCATCATCTGGATTCGAAGAAGAAAGACACAGTTCATTCTATTATCAACCACTTATGTCTGAGGTTGTTGACAAATACCTTTCTAAACAATCTATATCTTCACCACAAACTCATGTTTTACCACCATCAACACCTCAAACACCATCACAATCCAGTTAATATTGAAATAATTACTACTATTACTGCAATAAATAAATCAGGCACAATAAACAACTCCAAAATAAAAAATGCTACAGTAAAATTACTTTTTTTTAGGGTGATTTGAAACAATATTATCATTTATTTAATTTATATATATTATAATAATAAAAATGGACAATCTAATAAAATTAAAAAAAGAGTGATCTATTAGTATATTACTGGAGAAGTAATTTAAAAGAATTAAAAATATTGAATCAGAAAATTTAAAATTATTATAATCAACATTGTAGTCATGTAATGTAGATAAGTAATTTGTTGATCATCATTGAATATCTTTAATTCATAAAATGCTAATATTTACTAACCTTCATAAGTATCGACAATGAAAAATTTCACAGTCGTTTTTTGTTAAAGGAAAATTGAAATTATTTTTTTTTTTTATTTTTTCATACAAACAATTTACAAAAACCCAAACACAAGAGTTAATGGAAATTAATAATGACAGTAATAGTAGTAACCTCCTAGATAATGATAGTAATCTGAGTGCAGATCTTTTAGATATACTTAATTCTCTATCAAATACATTTATAAATGAGATTAATTTTACGTCTTTTGAAGATCTATTTATGTTAATTGAAGAGGCATATTGGTATTATATCGATATTTATTTGGTTCAAAATACTAGACTACCTAAGCCTGAATTTCCAATATTTGCTGAAATGAGTAAGTAACAATTCTAAGTCATAAAATGAATAATCTATCCCTTTTTGTGTATTTTGAGATTATTAATACTTTGTTTAAAGTATTAAAAAACAATGAAAGATTGTTACCATTACATGAGGCATTACTATCAACTTCATCTTATTTTGATATGAATAAAAAATTTGAAAAGTTTAAAAGATTAATACCAAGATATGGTGCAATCATTCTTAATAAAGAGATGACAAAAGTATGTTTACTTACTTATTAAACTTCTAATATACTTTATTAACTATATTGTCTTAAATTTTAGGTTGTATTAGTAAAAGAACAATGGTGGGGTTGGGGATTTCCCAAAGGTAAAGGAAAAGAAGGTGAAACAGAAACAAAGACAGCAGCTAGAGAGGTATTTGAAGAAATTGGATTTGATATATCACCTTTTATAAGAAAAGATGCATTCATTCAAAAGGAGCATAGAGGTGTAACTAAAAAGTTTTTTATAGCAGTTGGTGTTGATGAACTAACAGATTTTGAAACTCATACTCGTTATGAGATTTCTAGAATCAAATGGCATAATTTAGAAGATATTCCATTATTTCAGTCTAGAAGTTCACATCAATTTGCTGCTATTATACCTTATATTAAACAATTATTATCGTGGATTGAAAACAAAAGAAGAGAGTCTGGCATGGAACCACTTCTCTTTAAAAATCAAAATCAGAGAGGTTTAGAATTTGAAGAGGACAATGATTCATCATTTCACTATAGGTGGAGTGCAGGTAATAATCAAAACAAAAAAATTAAAGATTTTATTAGTAAGAGAGAAGATGAATCTGAACTCATTCTACAAAATGAATTGGATGAAATTCAATTACAAGAATATATAAATAATTTTAAATCAGTTTTAAAAGAAAAAGATAAACAATATTTACATTCACTTAATCAACCTCTACCAATTTCTCATAGAAATCAAAATAGAAATCAACATCAACAACAACAACAACAACAAAATTATCTGAAACAACATCAACAATTTAATCCAAATACCATGGTGCAACCAATAATGTATATAAATAGTAATAATATTCCAAATGGACAATTTTTTGTAAATAAATAAAAAAGTACAATATGTTGTTATTAAATATTTAATTGATATTATAGATTTAATTTTATTTAGAATAACATTAAACTATCAATATTTGATTGTAATGAATCCAATTCATTATAAATATGTTTAATATTACTCTGACATAGAAGATTCAATTGATTGTTAAGTGTTTGTTTAAATCTAGTAACAAATCTAACTTTTTCTTTGTAAGACTGTATATTTTTAGCCATGGTACTTTCTTTTATTTGAAGTTCTATTTTTTTATATTTGATATTAGTAATTATTCTTTATAAACGTTTATATCTGTTTTTTTACTTACCACTATTTTCTTTTGAAAATTTGGTATATAGAATTTGTTTGAATAAATGTACAAGTGAATAATCTTCTGATGAGAATAGTAATTTTAGAGTATATTTATCTGGTTCTTGTAAAAGTTTAACAAGCAACTGATTATTGAATACAGTCATTAAATGATGATCTTTCATTAAATTTTCATTTTGTTGATTAATTATATTAAAAATTGATATTTGTTTACTATTATCAATAAAATAATTAAATATACTAAATGTTTGTGTACATTTATCTGATTTTTGGTGATTATTAATGTCATTATTATTATTTGGCTTCAACAGTGGTGAGGTACTACTGGGACTTGTATTGGCTTTATAGAATCTATTAAAAATAGTATTCAGAGATGGGTGATGATTACATTGACTATTAATTGTTGATGTTCTAATATTATTATTATTTATATTTAATTTTATAAAATCAAATAAATTTAAATGCTTCTCTTGAATGAATATATTAAGATCATATTCTCTTGATGATAGAAATAATCCTATTGTTGTGTTGCACATTGATGTCAATGAAAGTGGTAAGTCAAATGTAAAGGAGGTTCCATGTGCCAACAATTGAATTGGTTGTGATATTGTTGTTATTTTGGTGAATGGAAAATCACAAATTTTCAATGTAATGATTAGATTCCATTGAATAATATCAATACTACTATTATTAAATATTGTTATTCTCAATATACCATTAGCATATCCATTACAGTTACTATTAATTGAAAATACTGGTGACCATAATGTTACAATTTTACTTGATAACCATGTATTCTTTGTTAAATCTTTCAATTGCATAATGAATTCATTTACTTTAACTATTTTCTGGTCTAAATCTTTTACTCTTTCTTGTAATGCTTGTAGGTTTTTTTGGTAGTTATTTAATTCTGCTATATTGGTTTTAAAGTTAATTTTACTGAGTTGACCTTTATCTGAATTAATTTCTGGTGATTTTTCTATTACTTTGAATTCTGTATCTTTTAGATGATATATAATAATATTACCATTTGTACAATAGATATTTAATATATTATTATTGTAATTAGGATTATTATTATTATTATTATTATTATTATTAATTTGTTGATAATAGTTTAATGTTAAAATATCACCTGGTAATGCTTTACTACTACTGATATACTGAGTTTGATTATTATTAATGATACTATTAATTGTAATAAAATAACATTTTTCACTTGATAGATAAGATAGGTATTGGCCAATTAATACTACTCTATTGATTATATTGTGTTTTAATTTTGGAATAGAAACTGAGTTATTATTTAAATTTAACACTACTATTGATGTGTTATCAAATGATGTGCTAATAATGTAATGTTCTGATTCATGTTGAAAGTATTGAAAATTATCTTTTTGTATTAAAACGAATTGCTTATCAAGAAGCAATTCATGTGCTATTTGATATCTGTTTAATGTATCACTGTTTAATATTTTAGAATTATAAATACAATTATTATTATTATTATTATTATTATTATTATTATTTAAATTTAATATTGTTGGTTTATAGTAATGTAAAGAAGAGGAAGAAGAGGATGTAAATCTATGTTCAATAATTTCCCTTTTTGAATATAAAATTTCTAATTTTGATTTAACGCTAGTCATCTCCTCATCTTGTTTAGTTGTTAAAAATATAATACTATTATTTAATGTATAAATATATTTTAGTGACTGTAATGTATCAATATAGAGCCCTGGTGTTGATCCATCTAATGTAATAACATCTAATGAATTTTGTGATGAACTTGTTTGTTCAAATTTTCTTTTCAAATCATTCTGGTACTGGTTATTTTTAAATAAAATACCAATAGACCACAATGTATGATTTTCTAATAATAATAATAGATAAATTTGTTTATCATCATCAATAATTAATAAATCTTTAATATTCTCTATAGTTTTAATTATCTATTTTCTCTATTAGTATATAAATTTTGATGAATTAAGTTCCTGATACATACTTTGAAAGATCTATATTTATTTTTTTGTATAATTTGATAGATATTTATAACATTGGGAGAGGTAACTGATATTAAGAGTAAAAATCCATCACACGATATAAACTCATTGATTATTCGGAATTGCTTTTGCTTTGTTTGTTTTGGTGTTGCGATAATATTTAAAATTTCATTTTCAATCATTTAGAGGTGAGTATCTCTGTTTTGGTTTCTCCCTGCTTTGATTCTCTTTTTTAAAGTTCTGTTGAACAAAGAATTGAAAAAAAAAAAATGTATCATTTTCTAAATAAAAAAAAGAACAATGAACAACACCAATATTTTCAAAAATATCATAAAATTCATTTTTCAAGATCATTATGAATTAACTAGAGGTGGTTTAGATAATCCTAGAAATAAATGGATAATTAAATTAGTTTTGATTAGTAAAGAATGGTTTAAATTGATATCTATTCATTTTAATCATATTACCATTCACAATAATTCAACTATATCGACACTAAAGACACTATTATCACTATTAGATAACAAGAAATCAAGTGAATTCTCAATTATCTCATCAATAAATGAGATTAGATTTGAATCATTGGATAGAAATCAAGCAAAGGATAGAGAACAATATCTATTCTTTATAATGAACAAACTAAAGCAATACACATCATTAAAATCATTGTTGCTCATTGACTCGGATATCTGTTTACAAAAGATTGGTAGTAGTAATCTATTGAATACAAATATTGAAAATATTGTATTTTCATCTTCTGCAAAGAAATCAGTTGATTTAAAATTGATTAGTGATCTACTATCCAATTCACAATCATTGACGTCATTTTATCTGTATTGTGAAGATGGAGTCACTAATCATCAATACTTTTATAAATCAGTATTAGATAACCCATCTATACAGAAAATACAAGAATATCAAATTAATTTCAATGAAATACTTACACATCAACTTAGTAATTCATTGATTGATACAATGATAAAATCACAGAATATCAACAAGTTTAAGAGACTTCAACTCTCTGGTTTAAATATTGGAATGTCACATATTAATAGTTTATTAAATCAATTGGTTACATTGGAATCTTTAAACGTTCCATTTAATTATATTGAATATCAGAGTAGGGAACAAAATCAACAAGTATTTATTGAGTTCACTAAAGCACTATCTAATCATCAGACACTAAAAGAGTTATTCTTATATGATAATTTACTAAACTTAACTGATCAAGATCAAATCTCTATAAAAGATCTAAAAAGTCAATTTAGTAACTCAAAATTGACATTTCAACAATTGGAATTGTTTTCTATAGAACAAAGAGAATCAGTATTGATTGATATCAATTTCTTTAGTGTTAGATTATCACCTAAAATAAGTGTACTAAAGCTATCCAATGGTACAATAAATGATGGTATAATGCCAGTATTATCAAAATACTTGGATGATTATGGATCAACATTATACTTCCTATCACTTAGTGATAATAAACTAAAAGATGAGAAACCGCTTGCAGTGGCACTATCTAATAAACAATGTACCATTAGAGAATTAGATATATCAGGTAACTTATTTACTGGTGAATATCTAATTGAATCACTCTATAATAGTGATATACTATTAACATTGACTCTGAACTCTGATAACTTTACAACTAAAGCCAATGAAATACTGCAGCAATATACATCCAGTAAAGATAAATCATTGATATCATTTAGTAATCTAAAGAGTAACCGAATAAATTTTAATAATTTAGCATTCTAATTAAGACATGTCAAAAACCCTCTTTACATTTTATTTCTAATTTTTGATTTTTGAAAAGATATTTTTTGTTGAATTGATAAGAGGTGCATTTTTTTGTGTTTGTCAAAGATATCAAAAAATATAAAAAAAAGAAAAATTATAATCTTACTTTTGTTTAAATAAATCTTTTACATTATATAAATTGAATATATAGAATACATAAATTAAAATGGATTATGGTATTTATCAAGTTTCTTTTCTTTCATTTTTTTGGGAATAACAAACTAACTTGAATTTATAAAAATTTAGACCATGATGCATATGAAAAATTAAAGGACCTTTATGAAAGTGGTTTCATTTTAGAACATGAGTTCCTTAGAAGAAAACAAGAATTAGGTATAACTGAAGAATATATACCACCAACAAATAGTAGTAATAATAATGATAATGGATTTAATTTGTTTGATGATTACCAACCACCAGTAATTGATATATTACCAACTTATTATAATAATAATAATAATAATAATAATAATAACCTCACTAATAATAATAATTTGTTTGATGATTACCAACCACCAGTTATTGATGTTTTTCAACCAACTGTAATTGATGAATTACCAACTTATAATAATACCGATATTTATTATAATAATGATGATAATAACTATCAAACACCAAATGTATACCATGAACATGAATACAATACAGTTGATTCATTCCCACCTCCACCACCCCCACCTCCACCACCCATAACCAAAGCTACTACAATTAGTTTCACATCAACACCAACATTACCATATTTAGAATCAATTAGAAATTTACCACCACCTATTTATTCAGATCCACTACCACCACCTCCACCACCAATAGCAATGGAGTTAAAACCAAAAAAAACACTACAAGAAAAACCAAATACAACTAAAGATATCAGCTCAGATAGAGCATTAGATATGGCAATCATTGTAAAAGATAATTATAAAGTATATGGTAATATTAAAGATAAAATAATTGTATATTATAAATCATTGACTGGTAACTATCAATCTGAACCAATTGAAATGGATCATGGTATTCCAAAATCATGGAGTGAGGTTTATGACCTCATTAAGGAGTTTTGTGGTAGATCTGAATTTAATCTCTATAGAATACCCTATCAGATATATGATAGTACCGATGAAGAACATATATCTTACTGGAATGAAAGAAAGATTCCACAAACATTTATATTACACAAGAATGGTGATGATTTTAAAGAAGGTGGTCATTTCCTTGTTAAACCACAAAGTTTCCAAGTTCATAGATCAAGTTGGTCACCCTCCATTCAAGGTACTGAAATGAATTATCTTAAACATGGTTATGTTCATTCACAAACATTTGCACACCAAATGCTGAGTTCTACAACTGACTCATCATGTTATGTTAATATTCCACCATCCAATTACTACGATATATTCAACTATCCCAAACCAACACCATTCACAACCAAATTACAATTCTTTTACAAATTGAGAGAAATGCAACTCAAGTACAAGAAATCTCAAATTGAAAAGGGTTACCAGAGACAGGTACCATTGACTCAAAATGAAACACAATTGGTAAAATCATTGACACAGTCAACCAATGATCGTAAATGTTTCTGTTGTGCAAATGAAATATCTGATTATCTATTGGAGACTAATGTATTTTTATGTATGGACCATTTTGATTCGAAATTAGTGGAACTTTACCGTTCTATTGATTTTACTGTTACAGAAGGTAATGTCTATTCAAAAGGAAATGAAGTTGAAAGTCATGTTCCATCTGTTGAACGTTATGAAGAGGAGGAAGGAGGAGATAGAGAAAAGATTGTAGTAAACTCTGAGAGATTTTGTCTATTTGATGTCAATGAAATTGTATTCTTAAATTCAAAGAAATCAATTAAAATGGCATTTGATGATCTTGCCCAACAGAGAACTCAATCTGGTCAAAGTCAGGACGAAGATGGTATCATTAGAGAACCCACAATTAGTGTAACTAGTTTCCTAACAAAAGCAAATAGAGTTTAAACTATAATAAATTTATAACATATATATATTTAACTTTATTTTAAATAGTCTGCAGTTGATATTACTTTACCAAATGCAAAATTTAGAGCTGCTAAAAATGATTGTTGTACTAGTGGTGCACTTATGGTTGTTCCACCTGGTACTGGTAAATCTCTAGTTGCAGTTGTATCTCCAATAATTGTGATATTTGGATATTGGAATCCAACTTCAGAGGCACCTCTAACTGTTGAGTCAATACAATTTTGAGTCATCATACCAGTTACAACAATATTTTTTATGTTTTTTGATTTTAGTAATTCTAAAAGATTAGTTTGGTAAAAGGAATTGGCATATTGTTTTACAACAACAGATTCATTATCTAATGGTTTAACATCATTGTGAATATCTGATCCTTTTGTACCTTTTACAAAGAATGGTGCACCTTCATTAGCCAAGTGTTGAACATGTATGATAGTTTCATTGTTATCTCTAAACTTTTTAAGTAATAGTTTTACATTTTCCAATGCTTTGACTGGTTCATAAAGTGGCCATAGACCATCTGTAAAGTAGTCATTTTGAATATCTACAATTATTAGTGCTGTTTGATTTGACATTTTAAATTGAATACAATATAATAATATTCATTTTTTTTAAGGTTGTTTAAATATATTTTGGTATTCGAATATTAGAATAAGATATTTATTCGAATTGATTCTACTGAAAAAACTAAAAACAAAAAAATTGAAAAAGATATTTATTCGAATGAACCTAAATGGAAATATGGAGGTCCATATTTAGAAATTTAAAATTTCTGTTGTCGTTTGTTGTTGAATAAATTTATTAAGCATTTATAATTGGTTGATTACAAAGTGGACATGTTGATTTATGTGAGGTTGAAAACCACTTATAGAGACAACCAGCATGGAATTTGTTCTTACATGTTTTACATTGGAAATTTGGAATATTACCATTGAGGAACAATGAATAACAAATTGGACAAACTTCAACATGAGCAAAATGCTTATCCAATGAGTTCTTCCACAGTAGACATACATCAAGAATAGAACCATCTTGAGTCAATAATAAGCTATGCATTGAAAGTAACCAAGTTCTCCATTGAGCTTCACTTACACCTACTCTCTTACTAAAATCTACACTTAAAACTTTTAGTGGATAAGTTTCAGGAATAGTGAGTACTAATTGAATATTCATTTCATCTTTTACATAGGATGCAACAACCTCTCTATTAGAGATGCCACCACGAACTGAGAATTCAGAATCTACAGATTCCTTGTGATCATTTACCAATTTAATCTCATTCTTGATAATGTGTGGTGATACATAATTGGTGATGAAATAGTCCATTTTCTTATTCATTTCTCTTGAACATTCATCAGACCATCTTCTGACCATAGATGGAAGGTAATTTACCAATTGGTATACTAAAAATCCTGACATTACTTGTATTGATTTAATATCAACATTATCAATTTCAGTAGGGAAACCTTGTAAATCTATACATGGTTTTATATCATTATCAACCAATGGGAATATTTCAGTGAGCAATGATAATATTTTAGAATCTTGATTCAAATAACCATTTATAGTTACTTTTCTCTGTACTTCTTGTGTGGAATAATATTTTAACAAGAGATCCCATGACAGTAGATTAGCAAATAATAATGATAGAGTTTCAGAAGTAACTACTGGTGCTGGTGTAACTGATTTCTTTAGAGGATATATAGAATCTCTTAGTAATTTCCATTTTGATAGATTTAATAAAACTTTTTCATAACTATCACTAATGATGAGATATTTTTCATCTTGTTCAGCTTCTTGACCAAAGTATTGTTGTGGACCATTTGGATTATAAGATTTGATAAATTGTTGTGTAGTTTCTCTAAAATAACACAATAATAAATGACGTGATACCATTTGAATTGTGAAATTACAGTTATTGAGTTGTAATATTACCTGATCAAATCTATTACTTGTATATTTCTCTAGTATAGATTGTGGCAGTTTACGGACAATGGTGTATAGCATTTGATTACTAGTTTCCAATGATTGATGTTCAAACCAAAAGAGTAATAGTATACTAGCGTATTCCAACTGAAATTGTTCTGGTTTTTGTTGAGCTTCCAATATCAATTTTAGATTTTCACCAGTAATAATGGTATTGAATAATTTTAGTGAATGGTAGAACACTAAATCATTAATCTCATCAGAAGTGGTTTTTGGTGAAAGATACTTTTTCAATAGAGTCTGAATGATTTGGGATTGATTAGTTGATAGATATTGATTCTGTTTCAATATCAGTGGTAATATTGGTACTAAGAATCCTAGTAATGCAATTTCAATATACTTTTGGAAATCCAATAACTGATCTCTCATTAAACTATTAACTCTTCCATACCACAATTGTACACATTGTATTAATTGTAGTATTACTGTAATCTGATCATTACTGAGAGTTGGTTCATCAATAATATCCTCTGTTGTTAATTGTAGTTGTATAATATTACTAAACAATAATAGTTCCTTTGATAATTGACTAAATTGATTTGGAATTGTACTATTTACCAATTTAAATGAATTCTGAATTAAATCAGATTTCAATTGAGTTACAGTAGAATTCTTTAATAGTGGTAGACATAATTGTACAATATCTAAATCGACAGATTTAATATTATCATTACTTATAGCCAAGAATTCAAATAGTTGTTTCTTTAGTGTTTCATCATTATTATTTTTAATTTGTTGAATCAATAATATTTTAGTCACTATAGTTATAGATTTACCAAAAGTCACACTGTTAAATAATGACTTCCAAATATTAGCACAAAGTATTTGTTTTAATAGTAATGACTCTAATTGTTGATTATCAAAATTATTAAGTTGTACTGTTGATTGGTTACAGTGGTTTAATGAAATAATACCAATAAGAAGATACTCTGATAGTTTATGATCTAAATTGTCCAAGTAGTGGAATTGTCTAGCTATTTCATTATCATCTATAATTTTAAATAAAAATTGTAGAATTTTGAAATATTTTGACTCTAATTTTAAATCTACTGGTACTACTGTTGTATCTAATAAATGTAGTGGAGTAATAGTGAACTGATACCATGATATTTTAAGATGTGGAATAAATTGATTTACTACTAAATTTTTACTGTATAGTTGATCTATTAGATAGTGTAATGTATGTATTGGTTGTTTCTTTACTATTTGATTAGATAGTGATATTAGATAATCACTCAACTCATTATTACTATTAGAATGTGATATATATTGTTGGAATAGAATTGACAATATCTCATTAGTTACTGTAGTTGGTAATTGATGTTCTTGGAATATTAATTTCTCTAGTGACTGACATTCTCTACCTTCATTATCAATTATTACTTGTACCCATTTATAAATGAAAGGATAGAGGGTTGGTTGTGTTCTTATCAGTGATTCTGATATTGACAATATATGATCTGGTATCTTTACTAAAGAGGAGGAAGAAGTTAATGAAAATAGTTTAAGATTATCCAATATCGATGTAATTTGTTGTAATAATGTTTGTAATGTTGTATCAGATATGAGTGGTTGATAACTACTAGTTTTACTATTATATAAAATCTGATCCAAGAGACTAGAATCGCGAAGAGTTTTTAAATCCTGTATAAATATCAAACTATCAAAAATTTTACTTGATAGTAATGATCTATCAATTTCAACAGATATAGTAGCAATTAATTCTGATAGATATACAAAATTTTCAACTTGAGAGGTGTTAAATAGTGAAAGAATCTTTTCCCAATCTTCTCTAAATGATTCGGAACCTTTAACTGAATTCAAATATTTTTTCAAAATTTGAATATAGTTACTAATGGATATCTGATTCTGATCTTGAATAGCCAATTGTAATGATGGTAATAGAGTCTTTTGGAAATATTCACTACCACTTTGATTATCACTATCTAAAAAGTTATAAAATTTCAAAATGGTAGAAATGGCATTAGTTATTTCATCAATTGCCAATTGACTATTACTATTACCCTGGGTGCTATCTAATTGTTGATTTAATTGTTTAAATAATTGTTGATAAAGTGTTGAATATAATTGAATTATATCAATATTATTACTATTTTGAGTATAGAGGAGGTATTGGTATATTCTTTGATATTGTTGTTTACTATTACTCTTTTTAAGAGTATTAAATAGTATATCATTAACTAAGGTGGATAGTTTATCTTTAACATTTGATAAATTTACTAGACGTTGAATATTTTCATTAAACAATCTAAAGAATATTAATTCATTAAAGATTGCTTGTTCACTTTGGAAATAATTTACAATTAACTGTGCCAATTGAATCTCTATAAGATATTGATTGAGTGTATCATTATTAAATTTCTTTACACAATAAACTATACATTCCAAATAGGATTGTAAATAGAAATATTGTGGTTTACTTTCGAGATTACTTTCTAACTGTTGTTGTTGTTGTTGTTGTTGTTGTTGTTGTTGTTGTTGTTGTTGTCTATTATTTGTAATTGTTGTATTACTAGATATTGTATTTTCATTTATAACCTCTAAACCTTTACTGAAATTATTAAAGAATTCATTAAAGAAATCAATAGAACTAGAATTCTGATCAGAAGATAAACCAACTACAGATGTTGGTAAAAGTGATAGGAATACTATGATACTTGGATAACTGACATCAAAACTACCATAACAACCAGCACGTAGTAAGGCAAAGAATCTTGGAAGTACATGTTTTCTAGCATCTACCATTGACCAAGGTCTCTCTTTATATATTTGACAGAATGATATAACAGCATCCCACATGAACATGTGTGTAGTTGGATCCTTTTCAGCAAAAATACCCAAAACCTTATTAGAGAAATCTTTAAAATTCTTTTCGATATAGTCTGGTAAATGTTTAATAACACTTGATAATACCCTATAACATGTCTTTCTAATCAATGCTGATTTTGATTGAAAGAATTGAAAGAATTTCTCTTGGAGTATCTCTTGATACTGATGTATAATCTCTTCTGTGTTTTTAGATGGATCATTATTCAGTAGTAGATATTCAAGAGATAATAAACTATTGGCAATTAATCTTTCATATTTCTCTTGTAACTGTTCAGGTGATAAACCTTTACCATTATTTAAAGTCTGTGGAGTCTCTTGTAGATTATCCTGTATATATGAAATTGTCTCTACAAGTGCAAAATGTATTGCATCTTTTTTCTTCTTTTCCAATGGAAATACTTTAGTAAGAGCATCTAAAGCAGTATTCTTTGATTCATCCTTTTGATCCTGTATTGCAAATATCCAAGAACCTAATAGACTCTTTATATGAGGTCCAAGATGTTTACCAACTTTACTACCAAGTAAACCCATAATCTCCGATGTCTTCTTTCTAACAATTCTATCGTCATCATTTACCAATCTCTTATAGATAAAATCCCAAGAATGTAACAATGCTTTAGTTGCAACAGGATCAAAAGCCTGACTATCAACTGTTGATGTCATTTTACTCTGTATTAGCTCTTCTAATTCATCTAATGCTTTTAATTTACTTGTTGTATCTTTCTTTTGTAATTTTTTTAAAACTACTTGGTATTCAGGCTCTATTTGCTTTATAAATGGTTATTTAATTGCTATTGGTAAATATCATATTCTTTCTAGTTTAATAAGATAACCTACATAATAGTCTGGATCCATTGCATTGGATATAGTAGTTGTAAATGCTGAAAATCCTAAATATCCACCAGGAGCACCTGAAGGATTGTTAAAACCTTTATTTTTACCCATTTGGAATGTCTCTGTTCTGTGTGTGTGTGTTTATAAGATCCAAATTGAAAAATTTTTTTTTATTCAAATTTCGTCTTATCACCCAAACCAAAGTGAAAAAATTAAGAAAACAAATATCTCTAAGTATTCTCAAGATGAAATAGACGAATAAGATCAGTTGAAAATATTATAATCTTTTATTTAATATTAAATGAATTGGATTTTTAATAGTAAGAGTAGCACGCTGATAAATTTTAAATTTAGACTCCTCCGCTTTTGAGATTTGTAAATGAAAAGTTTGTAGCATTTTGGATATAATCAATTTACTTTCAATTTGAGTAAATTGTTTACCAATACATATTCTAGAACCTTGTGAAAATGGTAAGAAATAAGGTAGTCTGCTTGCATCAGGAATATCTTTCCATCTATAGGGATTAAATTGATTGGCATCCTCACCCCAATGTCTAGTATCGCGATGAATAGCATAGATTGAAATTAGTATCAGTGTATCATGTGATATTCTAATATTACCAGGTAGAATATCATCATATTTATTATGTCTAGATCTAGCAACCATAGGTGCTGGTGGATAGAGTCTTAGTGTTTCATTAATTACCCAATCTAACAGAGGTGAATTCTCTTGAAGTACATTTATCTGTTGATAGAGTTCCTCTTGAATAGATTGATGTTTACAAAGTAAATAGTAAACAAAAGTAAGAAGATTACTAGAAGTCTCATGACCAGCCAATAAAAATGTATTTATATTACCAATAATAACATCTTGATTCAAAGATTGCTTAGATGAAATGAGTGAGTCTAATAAAAAGTTTGATTTGTACATAGATGAGGTACCCTGTTTTCTATGATTGATTGCCATGATTGTTATCTGATCGAACTCTCTAATATATCTAAAGAGTAACCAGTCACTAGGTAATGGTATCCATGATGAAAGTCTACGAATAGGTTTAATCATTTCATTTAGAATAAATGTAAAATGATTAGATATCTCTGATTGACCCTCAATACTTTTAAAATTATATCCAATTGATAACTGGCCAATGATATCAAATGTCAATTTCGTATTTTCTTTTTGAATATCTACATTGATTACAGTATCATTCTTTGATAGTGATAATAAATTTGCAATTTGTCTATCAATACATTGATTAATGATTGGTTTCATTAAATTACACTGTATACCAGTAAATGAGGGTGATAGCAATGATCTATGAAATTTCCATTGGGACTCTTCACTCATCAGAATTGAATTTCTAGCCAATTTAATCATTACACCAGATGAATCTGGTGGTTTTCTATAGTCACCAATTTCAGCAGATGCTGACAGTATATATTTACATATCTCTAAATCCTTTGTGAATATCATTGCTCTACCAAAGAAAGATACACAATAACTATCATTTTTATATTCATCAAACCATTTTAATATTGTATTTTCATTAATAGATTCGGTATCTTCTTGAATAGTACTACTATTATTCAAATTTCTATCAACAGATTTTAAAGAATAATAGTTCAAAAGATAATTCAAAAACCACACAATAAAAGTGGGTCCTTTTGGTAAATTATAAACTTCATCTTTTGTTCTTGTATTCCTTTGAATAATCTAGATTGATTCACCACCAATATTAATATTAACAATTCATATTATACACTTAAATTTACTTACGAGATAAAAAAGATAAAAAATGAAACCAATTAGAATGGAAGAAAAAATGTCTGCTGATACCATGTTGATTGTTTTACGAAATATGAAGTGAAAAGAATAACTTTTGATAAAAGAAAATATAGGACCTTTAGTGATCTCTACAGCAAATTTGTAAAATAACTTTAAATTTTTTTTTTAATAAATGATCAAACAAAACAAATGGCAGTTCTGAAGATTATTAGAAATGAACATACAAAATTAATAGACTGATTTTATAAATAGACAACTTATTAAAAGTAAAAATATTTTTTATTATTATTTATTATTATTATTATTTTATTATTATTATTGTTATAATAATTAACAAACATCAAATAAAATTAATTTATCATTTGAAATTGAATATAATCATCGCTACTAGTTGGTACATATTTAAAAATGTCTTGATAAGTTGTCCATTTATCTTTGAGGGTATTATATTTATATAGTGATAAACCTCTAGTAACAATTAAATAGATATTGTGTTGACCATTATAACATAATTTTAGATCATAAACTGGAGCTTTAGTGAATGGGCTAACTAGTTTAACACATTTCTTCTCTATAGCATCATAACGATAAAATAGTGAATCTCTAGTAAATAAATAATATGATTGTGTGGGAGCAACATAACATCCAGATTTTAGTTGAGTTACACCAAAACTCTCTAGATTTTCTACCACATTTTCAACTCTACATGTTTTTACATGGAATCTATCAATACGATTAAGGTATTGATTAGTGGCATTATATCCACCACAAACATAAATATATTCATCGTGATAGGTTAATCCATGCCATCTACTAGATATTGAAAGGTCACCAATGAGTTCAGTCTCTTCAGTGTTGACATTAAATCTAAATATATTTTTAGCAGAATCTTTACCATTTACATAACCACCAACAATATAAATATAATCCTTTCCATCATAAACTGAAGATGGACAGTAACATCGCATTGAATTTACAGGAATATCACCAATTTTCCATTCTGGATTCTTTACTCTAGTGTCTAATCTATAGTAGGTATTCTCATCAAATATAAATAGAATACCTCTATTTAGATCCGATTGGAAAATGTAACCACCATTGGGTTTATTTGGGTTTCCTTGTGCATTTTCGTCCAATAATATTTCAGATTCATTAGTTTTGAAGTTTATTCTCTCTACACCTCTATTCCAATTGAATCTAATCAAATGGTCAATAACTTTTTTGTTCTTTATCTTTAGTAATTTTAATGCAAGTATATTATTGTGAATATTCTTTGTTGATAATTCACTCATTGATGAGAATTTTCTAAATTCAATATCACCACTAGTTATCATATTATTAATATTAGCAGTAGCAGTGGTAGTAGCAGCAGCAGCTGTATCAACTGGAAAATCTCTTTTTAACTCTTTTGAATTAATATATTTATCGGTGAATAATTTAACAAAAGCTGGTTTATCGTGTTGTTGTGATTGAATATGTTGGATATCTCTAATTTTATGATTAGTTTGTTCCATATCATGATCTAGTTTGGAGAGGATAGTAGTTTGAATTTCAACATTTTCATCGTGGTAACTTTTAAGCTCTCTTTTTAATTCAACCTCTCTGAAATGTAATAGATCATGAATCTCTCTGAAATGATTGGTAATAGTCTCCAATTGACTATCATAGTAGTCTGATATTGTATCTTTAAATACTTGTTCTCTTAGAGTCTTTTGAGATAGTGTATCTCTCAATTGTTCTAGTAGTAAATTTATATAGTCTTTAGAGTCTTGATAAACCAAATCATAACTCTCCTCATAGGTTACCAATTGATGTTCACTATCATTACTATGTTTCTTTTGACAATGTTGACATATTGTTAAATTACATTGGGTGCAATATTGGTTTGCCAATTTGGAGTGACTTGGATCTTGACATTTTTCAATAGCCTTTTTAGTTACTATTGCTGTTGATAATGCTTTACTATCTTCTATCAATTTAGAATCTGATATATTATTATTAATAGATATGTTATTATTATTATTATTATTAGTGGTATTAGATGTAGTTGTTGTATTTGTAGTTTGATTATTATTATTATTATTATTATCTACTTTTACTTCAATATCCTTATTATTATTAATATTATTATTATTATTACCTATATTATTTAGTTGTTTATTTTGGTCCTCAGTATTTACAATATTATTTTGCTTTATATGAACAGATTGGTAATATTGAATAAACTCCTCTCTTTCTGATAAGTATTTAACAATTGTATCTTTTTTTATTCATTAGCAGAGGAATTTTACATTCTGATTTTTTTGCCAATTTTTTAATTGTCTCTAATGTCTCAATGCTTAATTCATTCTTGATTTGTTGTGAAATATTAATATTATTATTTGTAGTGTTGTTTGTTGCTGCTGTCGTATTGTCCATATATAATTAAAGTGGTTGATTGGAATTATTAATCGATTTGATTTTTTTACAGAATATTAATGTTAAATACAAAAATCTGTGGTGACAAACAGATAAAAAAAAACAAGGTGGTTGGTTTAATTGAATTAAAAAAAAATTATATTGAGTTTGACTGATTTAAGAAAAAAAATTGAAATTTATAAAATATCTTTTGTTGCAAAAAACTTTAAATGGGTGTTAAATAACAAGTAATTTGTCCATAATAGTAAATATACTGTTGATTTTAAAATTAATTAAATTTAAAGGCAGTATTGTTAACATATCCAATAAAGGATGATGAAATTTCAATTGTTTGTAAAATTGTGTTTTATAATGATTACTACTTAAAACACTATTGTATACTTGCCAATATCTAGATTATTATAATAACCAATCGGAAAAAACTATTTACCATTTCATTTGAACTAAATTTACTATAAATAGTAGCATTTTTTTGAAAATATCTAATCATTAAATCAAAATCTTATAAATTCAATTTAACCAAACTAAAATTTAAAAATGTTATTCAGTAAGTAATTTTATAAGAAATGATTATTATAATAAAATATCTAATATCATTAACAACAACAACACCAAATAGAATCATTACAATCCATCCAATTCAAATCAACCAACCAAATTAACTCAAAAGTCAATGGCATCCAAATGACAAATGGACTTCAATCAAATAACCAAGTTGCTCTTCTTAACACCCATTGTTGCGTTGATCTTTGCCCACTCCTCACTTTAGACTTGTGCTTGGATCTATAAAGATAATCAACAAATGAAATCTCAACAAAAAAACAAAACAAAAAAAGTAACACCACCACCATAATTATTAATATGTTGATTGATAATTATTATAACATTACATTGTAAATAAACATACAAAAAAAAAACAATAAACAAAAATCAGTTTATTACATAACATATCAAAAATTTTATATTCCCACTCTTTTTTGTAATTTTTTAATTTTTTAATCAAATAGCCTAACTTCAAAAGAGATTTCATTGAAAATGAATGATGTTGTTCAATTACAAAAGCAACTTTATTCAATAGTAAGCAGTGTTAAAATTTCTATAGATAATGAATTAAAAGTTAAAAGATGTCATTTGGGATTAGAAAATGTTAATATGCAACCTAATCAACAAGGGTTGCTTTTAGAAATGATGAAATTAGAAGAGACATATAATCTATTATCATCAACTATGGTCAATAAAGAGTTAAATGAAAAGATTAAGAATAGTAATAGTAAAAATGAGCAAATATCTTCATTAGAATATCAAAAAGTATATTTACAATCAGAGATTGAAAAGTTAAAGAACAAATCAACATTTAATATAGATGACCCGTCATTAGGTCTAATACCATTTCAAGAGTTTAAAAATCAATATTCACTCTCCGAACAGACTATTTACCAATCTCTACCTGTTGAAAAACAAATTATTCAAAGATTAGAGTGGGAATATTATAAAAGAGAAATGTTAGTACTACTGCCATCGTATTGAAATTATTTAAAAATTAGTGACTAATTAATTGCTTATTGTTATAACACCAATATAGGAAACTAAAAGAACTAAAATCAATTAAAGATCAAATAATTGAAACCAAGTTAAAGAATGAAAAAACCAATAGGACATTAAAGAATTTCGAAGATAAGATTAGAAATAATATAGATATGCAACAGATTATTAAACCATTACAATCGAATATAAATATTCAATCAACAGAGGATAGCAGTGAATTGGCAAATCATCAAATACATCCATTACTCTACGAATCACCACTGCCTCTCTACACTCTATTTTGTGAAATTAAAAACTTTAAATCATTTTTTTACAGAGATTTATTAGTAGATATCATTTCAACTCCTCACCACCAACAAGATTCATCTACTTCCTCTTCTCTCCCCAACAGTACTGTTGGGGTGACCAATTTAAAACCATCAACAATATCTATAATATTTTCATTGATAAATAGTCAACAATCAAAATTAGTAATTCAATTCTTTTATTATCCAACTTTAAAAATTATAACTGTTCTACCAACTATTGACCAGGATTCTGATAGAGCACATCAATTTCTAACTGAAAGATTTGATCGTAATGACAATGGTTTTATGACTCCAAACACTTCTAATCATTATTTATTTGACAGGTAAATTTGGCACCAATAATTTAAAATATATACTCAAACATCTGTACACTAACTCAATATTTTATTTAGTAAACCTTTTAATTTAAAAGATTATCAACTTTTAGGTAGACCATACAAATGGGCACAATTTATATGTGGTTTATCATTTTTACCAGAGATACCTCTGGATCAATTAAATAATCCACAATATCAAATTCATAATTTTAAACCAAAGACTAGTTTTCAAATATTTAGTGACATTTTAACAAGTTTTACTGGTCATCATATCTAAAATAAAATAAATTTGATTATGGGATGAATCTAATGATTTCTGAATCTGTAAATTTTACTATTCTGCTATATATTGAAAAAACTAATGATACTAGATGCTAAAGGAGGGTGTGGTTTTTTTTTTAAAGTATATATTTATTGACAAATCCCAATCTATCTATTTAGTTTTTAGATTTTTCATCAACATTGGTGACACGGAGAGTCTAAATAGAAATTAATTAATATATATTCATAATAACTCAATAATTAATAATACCTACTGGTGGGAGAGTTTGCATCAACTTGGCGACTTTTGAGGAATCAGCAACTTTGAGGGTGTATAAATACTTTCCACATCTAACCTTGAATTTAGTTACTTTGGATGAGACCTTCTTGATACGGACCTCTTTGGCGTCTATTTATTTGTGTTAGTAATCGTGATATACTCAATATCTTATCCTAAAACCTACCTTTACGTCTAACAGTAACTAAAAATTCTTTGATTTCACGGATTTGTCTTGGCTATTGTAGATGATTGTTAGAATATGAAATTAATGGATATTTAGACATTTCAATAGAGAAAGGATAGAGGTTACCTACCATTTTGTATTGCTGTTCTTAACACTCAAAAATAAAAATCAAAAAAATCGAGACGAAAAAAATTTGCCAAAAAAAAAAAATTAAAGAAAAAATCAAATTAAATGATTTTTGTAAATGAACGTTTGTGTTTTCAATAGAAATACAACAACTATTGTTGAAATAATGAAATTTATTTGCTTATAAAATAGGATTTTATAATTTCATTACGTAGTGGACATACACCAATGTCATTGTATGTGTTTTTTGTAATTTTCACAGTTGAAAATATTGAAATGTCAATTTGTTGGAGATCATAGATACTACCGACAGTAAGTGATTTTAATGACGCTGGTAAATCATTTCTATGGTAAAGTGGATGGTCATAAAAGTCACCCAAAATTAGAGTTTCAATAGATTGTGGTAGATTTCCAACAATTTGGTGTCTATATTGATGTCCAAGTGATAGGTATACTAATCCCTCCGATAGATTAGTTATTGGATGTGTATAGTTATTGCCCAATTTAAGTATACGAAGTGAACTAGGTAAATGTTCACCAGATATTGGTGAATCATAATAACTTCCCAATTTTAGATACTCTAGATTGACTAAATGTTTAAGTTTATCTCCTAATTCACATTGAACTAACAATCCAAGTTTTAATTTAACTAGTGAAACTGGTAGACGATAGATATTCTTATCACATGTTATACGATTACAACTTCCACTTAATGTCAATTTTAATACTCCCTCTGTTGGTCTATTTAAATCTGCAATATTAGAGAAGAGTTTTAAATTTTTGATATTATTATTATTATTATTATTATTATTGTTATTATTATAACTGGTGGTGTATGATAGTGGTAAATTATGTTCACTTTGTAATACAAATTTCTCTAAAGAAGATGGTATAAATAATGTGGATTGAAATGATTCACCTAATAGTAAATATTTAAGTTGTTGAGGTAGATGCTCTAAATTATTATTAAAGTTATTACTTAATATTAGGTTTTGAAGTTTACTAGGTAAAATGTTATTGTTAAGTGGTTGGTTAAATAATGATGTTGATGAGAATTTTAGGGTTAATAGTGAATCTGGTAATGATCCGACTTGGAATGGTTGGTTATAACTATCATTTAGTTCTAAATACTCTAAAGTAGTTGGTAGGATATTCGGTAGCAATAAACTATTAAAATGGTTACCAAATACTAGTTTTACTAATCTAGGTGGTAGTTGACCTTCTTCCAATCTCTGATTGAATTTAAAGAATATTAGAGTATGCAGTGAATTTAGATGTGAAAATGGTTTGAATTTTAAAGGCCTATTGAAAGAAGCCACAGACAATTGTTCTAAATTTCTAGGTAATACATTGGCGTGGATATCAACAGATACTGCTGATAGATTAAGATATTCAATAGTATCAGGTAAGTCACCTTCTTCCAAATAGTCATTATAGGAATATAAAGTTAGATTCTTTAGTGACGAGGATAGATAACCATTGTGAATAGTTGATTTAAATCCCAGAAATTTTATATATATAACTGAATTTGGAATGGATCCTTTTTCTAATTGTACAGATGGATAGCCATTACCAATTACTAGATATTCTAATCCATATGGTAATAGGCCATGGTATAGTTTTTTGTTACCAACCATCGAATCAATATATAGGTAACGTAGTGATGACGGTAGACGACAACTCTCTGAGAATTCAACTTGTGATCCAATGGATAAAACCTCTAATGTCTCTGGTAGATATGTGAGTAATGAACTTGTATAACTTGAAATTTGTAGAACAGTTAGAGTCTTTGGGAGTCGACTTGAGCATAGATAACTAAAACTTGTCATGTTTCTGATTTCAAGTGATTCTAAATATTCTGGCAATATAGCATCATTCTCTAGAATATTACTAGATCCTTTATTAATAATTTCCTTTACACTCTGTGGAATATCACCAGGTGCCAATGCATATGCAAATCTATCTGAAAATTGTATTTTTTGTAAACCCAAATCTTCTTTTGATCTTATCTCTGCAATACTCCGAAATGTCAATTGACTACAATAAAAATCTATACATTTTACTAATTTAACCCATCCCAATATTAAATCTCTTAAATATTTATTTCTCCAAATTAAAAAAAATCTATCCATATTAATTAAGTGTGAATTTGAGAAGGAAGGTGTGAATAAAATGAGAAAAAATTTTTTAATTATGTTTTGGATTTGTAATCTTTACAAGGGTTTTAATATATTATTTATTTATTGTTATTTGATAGTGATGATCATGAGTTGCAGATGAGAATAAAAAATGCTTCTTTAATAAAAAATTAACCTTCGTAGAATTTTGGAAGTTGATTACCTGGAATCATTCTTCTTTCAACACCATTTTTATCAATAATACATAATCTAATTACACCACCTGATGAACCATCTCTAAACATAGCCAATGCCAATGCTAATTAACATTTAAAAAAAAAAAAAAAAAGAGATGATTAATAATTTGTAAAAAAAAGAGATTGTTATTGTAACATCAACATCAAATAGAAAAAGTATACATACAATGTGATACAAATTCTATACATTCATCTTTGGTCATATTTGGTTTAAATTTAGAATCACAAAAACCATAAATATAGGTAGAACCAGAACCACCAATAGCAAATGGTTGTTTAACCATAGAGCCACCTAAAGAAATATTATAAACACTACCACCTTGATGTTTATCCCATCCTGCTACAATGATACCTGCCAATAGATTATTTTTATTATTATAACAAAGTAATTGGAATAAACTTGCTGCTGTTTTAACATCTGGTTCATCATTTAATTCAGCTCTATTTTAAAGATCATATATAAGTACTCTCTTGTCTACAATTGTAGATACCTTCTATTTTGTTTTTAAAATGTTATACAAACTTGTGCATTGCTAAATAAAATCTAACATAATCTGAAATTGCTTGGGTATCAGCAGCAGAACCAGATCTGCAACAATAGATTCTCTCTTCTACTGGTGTTATTTTATTAGTTACTCTATTGGCAATGTATGATCCTGTGGTTGTTCTTGAGTCTGCACCCATAATAACACCCCCATCAAATTCAACTGCCATAATAGAGGTACCTAAATCTACTGCATTATTTAACCACTCTGGTGCTTCCATTATCTTTCTGTCTATTTAATTGATTGTAATATTAAAAAAAAAAAATAAAAATGAACATCATAAAAAAAACTCAAAATTTTTTATAATTTTTTTGCCCAATAAACGTTGTGTCACACAGGCATCTCTTACATTATTATCATCTATTTGTACAACATCAATAGATTTATAAAACAAAAATGGTTGTAATATGTAATAATTTAACAATATCAATGAATGCATTGGTAAAAATACATTTACATTCATTTAAATATACATCATCAACAATCAATGGTATCATATTGGGAAACATTTCAAAGAATCAGAATACTAAAGATGATCCCACACTAAAAATTCAAGATATAATACCACTATTTCATACCAATACACTTTCACCAATGTTTGAAGTTGCAATGATACAGGTATGATGAGTCATCACAGGAAATCTAGTTTATATCATTGTAAAATTGATTTGTGTTTTCTAATTATAATACAATATATCTAATTTACCATTTATTATTTTGGTAATTTAATTCAACACTTTCAAAAATTGAAGATTGAAGAATATTGTAAAGTGAAAAATCTAGATATACTTGGATATTATCATGCAAATCAAAATCTAACCAATGAATTAGATCCAGAACCAATTGCAAAAAAGATTGCTGATAAATTATATAACGAATTACATTCAATGTGCTTTTTAATGGTATGTTTAGCTAAATTTAAAACTAGAGTTACTAATTACTAATGAAATGTAACAACAACAACAACAACAATTAAAGGTGACAAAAATAGATGCAGATAACTATCCAATTGGACTAGCAGCAATGGAAAGACAATCTGTTGAACAGTGGAGATCCAATAAAAATATAATTGGTGTGGATATTACTGAGAATGCTTTTCAAGTTGATGACATTAAATTAATTATATCACAATCTCTAAAAGATAGATTAATTTTTGATTTTGAAGATTATTTAAATGATCCAACTAAAGATTGGTTAGAAAATAAAAAAGTTCTAATTAAATAGATAATCTTTGCTTTAATCTAAATAAAAATTCTATCTATTAATGTAAATTAGTTAATTTAAGTTGATCAAACTTGAATTTGTTAATTTAAAATTGCTTTAGAAATAAAAGGTAGGTTCTTCACCAAGTGATCAAGATAATTTATTTTTAATAATCATTGTTTGTTTGTTTCATTATCAGGCAAAAAAATCAATTTTGTTTGAAAAAAATTTTTTATTATATTTTCTCTATTTTCTTTCTATCTCTGTTGTTGTTGAACAAATCTTTTTTTAATTTTTATATCATTTTTATAGATTTCAACTTCATATATTTTGAGATATACACATTTATACAAGTAAGAATCTTTCACCACATTCTGAAAATTCCCCATCTTCTTAAAATCAATAGTTTGTTTGAAAAGTATCAGAAAAAAAAAAAAAGATTAGGAAGAGAGCGTTTTTGATATTTTTATTATTAAAAATTTGAATTTCAAATCATTTTAGAGATATAATAACCAACTCAAAGATAATTTATTTTTAATTTATTTTTTATATGTTAATTCGTCAACACAAATATCACAAAATCACTTTTGTAAAGGCATTACTAGTCTAGTAACAGATAAAAAAATTTGAAAATTTTGAAAGATTTTTTTTTTTTTTAAATAATTTTTTTTTTCCTCCATTAAATCAAGCACACAACTCAAAAATACCCTTTACCTTACAAAGGAAAAAAATCAATACAGAGTAATATTTCAATACTGTCACATGCTCCACAACTTTTACCTTTAATAGGATTTGTTTGTTTCAAAAATTATAAAAAAAAAAAAAAAAAGCAACCAATTACAAGAGCAAACAATAATCTCTTGTGCAACTCCATTATTTTATAGTTATTCATATTATTACAACTACTACTTTGATGTGGAGCCATTATAGATTACAGATATAGATATTAATACCAGATGAATTTACTTTTTAATGTAGATACAATGAGTTTTTGGCGTAGTTTTGGATTTCATCCCATATCCCATATCGAAAGTATAATGGATAGGGATTTTTTTTACCTTGGAAGACCTTTTTTGAAGAAGATGAATTATTACAAGAATGCAAATCACAAAACAAGAGATTAATCGAATTGTAGGTTTTTTTTATTATTATTGGATAGATCACTCACCCACACAGCTCATACAGATTGTCCGATAGGCTCCCAACACTATTTTTAAAAAGATAACAGGAGAAATTAACACACAGATTTCTTTTTTTTTTTTTTTTCTATTATTATAGTTTAATTAAACCTGAATCATTAGCAGGACTATTTGAATACATCACTAAAGAAGCCCCTGAAGAGGCTGAAAGAAAAAGAAAAGAATCTTATCCATTTTTAGCATCTGAAATTCTATGTATGGATATTCAATCCCTTATTGATGCTGTATATAAAGATGATCAATATTTAAATCAACTATACGAATATTTGGACAAACCAAACTTTAATTTGGGTTTAGCTGCACACACTAGCAAAGTAGCTATTAACTTTTTGGGTAGAAAAACTATTGAGGTGTGTATCTAAATCCTGATCATATCAAATTAATTATATACTAATTCATCTTTATTTTTTTTTTTCACAAACTATTTAGACCATGTCTTATATCAAAAAACAAGAGAATATCATTGAAAAATTCATTAAACATCTTGATAAATCACCAGTTGTTGATATATTACTCAAGATTATAAGCATTGAAGAGTTCCCAGGTGGTGCTGGTACTCTAGAATGGTTGGATAAATGTGATTTGATTGGTGGCATCATTTCAAAATTTGATCCATCATTAGATTCTGAAGTAAGTATATTTGCCATAAGCAGTTATTTATGATCAAATTCTTTAATTTTTTTTTTTTTTTTTTTTTTTATAAAATATCTAAGTTCCATGAAAATGCATCATTTATACTTTGTGAAATTGTCGAATTGACAAGAAGTTTTTCAGATTCACCATTATTAGAGAGATTGGAAAGTGATGAGATTATAAAGAAACTCTATCAATTTATTCTATCCGATATACCATTAGGTACTACATTCCTTCACGGATTGACAGTAATCATTAGATTATTGAGAAGACACAAGGATAATAATAATAATGATACCATTGCAACACCATTAGAAGAATTGTTACCATTATTCAGTGAAAGCATTGTCCACATTGTTGAATTTAACAATTTGTTAAAACAAACTGGTAGCACTAGCAGCACAGGCGGTCAAGCCTCATCAGAAAACAATAGCTTCACTACAACTACTGGTCTATTGTCTCCACCATTGGGTTTCCACAGATTAAAAGTCATTGAATTCTTTGCCGATCTAATTAATTCACGTTATTTATGTATTGATAAAAAAATTGTCGAGCTCGATATATTGTCATCCTGTTTGGAATTGTTCTTCTCCTACCCTTGGAACAATTTACTACACAGTCAAATTCACCAGATCTGTCAAATTATATTATATAGCGAAAATGATGAGCTCAAAGTCTCATTGCTCAAGGAGGCCAAGTTATTGGACAGAATCATTGAGGCTGATGAACAAAATACCAAAGAACTAAAACAAGCAAAAGGTATTCGTTATGGCTACATGGGTTTCTTAAATAGCATTGCTCAGTCCATTTGCGAGGTTGCTAAATCTGTACCACAACTAAAGGATATCTTGGACAACAATGACAGATGGAATCAATTTGTCTCTGAATCTCTATTGCCTGTATTACACATTGAAGGTGAACCTCTAGGTGAATTCAGACCATCTCTCATGATCCCACCTGAAACTGAAGAGGATGATGATGATCCATATGAAAACGAACAAGATACCTATCAAGATGAAAACACTAGTGAATACGTAAACTCTGATGAAAACCACCTCTATCAAGAGGAAGAAGAGGAATACCTACAAAGTCAAATTTCCTCTTATTTTAGTCAACAACAACAACAACAACAACAAGATTTCAATTCTCAACCAACTGATGGAGATCAAGTTCAACCAATAAAAGTCGATCAGGTGGTAGTTGAAAATCAACAAGAACAACAAAATGAAAATACAACAACAACAGAACAACCAAATAATAATACAAATGCTAATTTTAATGAAACTACTACAACAACTACAGAGAATCCAATAGAATCAACTGAGTCTAATTAAATCCAATATTAATAATAAAAATAATAATAATAATATCACATCACCATCACCACCAACTTACCTGATAACACAAACAAACAAATTTGAAAGATATATTTTCATTAAGATTTGTACTTAATTGTATCCATCTCCAACAACACCTGTCACCATCACAAAGAGTAATATCACCCAAACCAATTATTATTAGTAACTTTAAAAACAAACAACAAAACATTATATCCATAACCTTTTTCCAAAATCTATTAATATCTTCGCCCTTGTTATAAATAAACAAACAAAAAAAAAAAAAGCAATTATTTAAAATGATTACGTTTCCTTTGTCTTTGTTTCAGGTGTTTAGGTTTTTTTTTATTTTTTTAAATTATAATGTATGGAAAACTACTAGCTTATTCCTCAAATGCGTATACATCAGAATAAGTCAAAACATTCCAATTCAATTTATCATTCGATTAGCACCAATTACTTTTCATCTGAAACACAAAAAGTAGGCGACTCAAATAATCGATGAAAATAACGTAAAATTGAAAAATGTTATTTTAGTTCGTCAAAATTGATTTTCTAAATATCTGTTCTTATGGGGAAAATTAAAAAAATTTTCAATCTGACATATAGAAATAAAATGCAATACACCTTACCAATAATACTAGAAAAAAAAATAATTTTATATCTTACAAATAATGAAATAAAGCACAAGAATAATAGTAACTTATTTGAATATGCATTGTTATCAAAAAATTATTTTCAATTTATATCACAAAGATTCTATAAGAAATTAGAATTTGCAGTACATAGCTTCAACAAACCACCAAAAATAATTGATCCTCTAGAGTATAAAGAACATTTACTAGTGAATAGACAATATAATATCTATAGTAACTTTGTTAAATTATCAATATCATTAAATAACTTTTCACTTTTAATATCAAGTGATTATACGGAGATATTTAATAGTTTTAAAGCTAATCTACAAACTCTCAACTTGACAATAGCTTTCGAAGAACATCATTTGGATTTGGTTAAAATTGGTCAATTTTTTGAAGATAACCAACAATTACATTCAATTTCTTTAGGCATTGACTCTAAATTCTTTTTTAGAAAAAGAGATGCCATAGTTCATGCAATACCAAAATTGAATGATTATCTACATGCTTTGGAGTTTGATAAAGTATACAAACTTTCAGTAAAAGACTTTCAATCGCAATATGATAGTCTATTCTCAAATAGTTATTATCAGAAGTTTAGTAATATTAGATCACTAGAGATTATAGATATTCACAATTCCAGCAGAAATAATGATCTATTTCGTTTATTGCATTTAAATTCACCACAATCAGTGAAAACCTTAGAATCCTTAAGACTATACTGCAAATCACCCATCTCTTATTCAATAAGAGATACAATTAACCAATTTAAAAATCTCAAAGAGTTGAGTACTAACTCAAAGTCTCTGGAGAATAGTGGTAGTTCTTTGTTATATTTTGAATATTTAGAATATCTAGAGATATCCATAGCATCTGGTGAATATGATGAATACTCAATTAAGGATAGCTATCAATTAAATATTTGTCCAAACTCACCATCACTAAAGACACTCAGGATTAAATCAGAGGATCAACTAAAACACACCAAAAATCTAATAGAATTTATTAAAAATAACAGTTCACTTAGAAATATTACATTTCCAATGTCTGATGATCTAATAGAACCTCTAAAAAATAATTTGAATATCATTTCTGTAGAGTTGTTACACTTCAACAAAAAGACATTAGATAATATTTTAATTAACCTATCAGAGTCTCAATCTATTAGGGAATTAAAACTAGAAGATATATATATTGATCCCACTCAAAAACTTATTGGTGATTTTATAGTATCTCATCGTTTAAATTCAACTATGGTATTAATTAAATAAATTATTTTAAAATTTGTTGTGATATTTTTGATATTATTTAAATATCCCATCTTAGTTGTAAGGTTCCTAAAATATATGAACTTTCATAAGACAATACCTATGTTGTCATTGGCATATATATCGTCATCATTTTTTATTATAAATATCTATTGAAGAGTCCTTCACAATATTAATTTATTCTTTTATAATACCAAATTTAAAAAAAATATTTTTATTTTTATCAAAACAAAAAATTATGACTTCCACCAACTACAATAAAGAAGAAATTGATTTTTTTGAAGCAAAAATAAAAGAACACTATAAAAATCAAGAAAAACTTGTAAATGATCATTTTCAACACATTATTGATTTAGCCAATCAAAAAAGAAACCATTTACTTGAACAATTGTTTTCCAATCAAGTATATAACAAATCTATTCTAGATAATAGAATTAATGATAAAACTGATTCCAAAGATGGTAAACATAAACAGAATGAATATGATGAAACAGAATTTAAAAACCCTGATAAAAAGATTAAAATGATAGATGCCAGTGTACATCCTGTATCCAATAATGGCCATTCTGGTGGTGGTAGTTTAACTGCTTCTACGGAACCATTATACTATAATGTTTTAACATTATCTGAAAGTGTCAGTAAAGAATTTTTAAGTAGTTTTGAAAAATCACTTGATAATGAATTGGCCTCCTTGAAGACAATCTCTAGACCTTTATCAAGCTCTCTCACCAATACATCCTCTAGAATTGTTAGATTCAATAATCAAGTTGGTATTACAGAATATGATTTAAAGACACTATTGGAAGTTAATTCAAAACAATTGGATAGTATCGACATTGGTTCAATTCTATACTACCAAAATAATTTAACAACCAAACAGGTCTTATATCTATTTGAGGATTCAATGAAATGCCACTATATAGATTTATCTCAAAGTGAAACAAAATTCTCAACAATAGATGTTAATGTAGATAGTTCTCCTAAATCTAAACGTATTCTAACAACAATATCATCCATTTATGTTGAGTTTAAAGATTCCATTTTTTTGATTGGTGGTGAGGATTCTAATGATATGAAAGGTGGTGGTTCTAGTAAAGATATTTTCCTTTTTAATTGTCAGAATAAAACAAGTACAGTTTTGGATGTCAAGTTACCAAAACCCTCAAGGGAACATCACCTTTCAGTATTTGGTGATTGGATATATATTGTAGGTGGTATGAATGATGATGATGGTCAATTGAATAGTATCCACAGATTAAATACAAAAGATTATAAATTAGAAACTCTAATTTCTCGATTCTGTCCATCGAAGAGTGAAATCTTCTATCAAAATGAATCAAAAAGTTCACTTGAGGCACACATTATATCTGGTAGTATAAATAGCTATGATAATACCGTATATTTCCTTTGCAGTAATAGTATCATCTTCAGTTATTCTCTACAATTGAAAAGTTATAATCTATTTAAAGATATAGGTCGAGTGATATCAACTTCATCAAGATCCTTAGAATCTAGCTCTAAATTACAATATGATCAGATTTCAAAATCTCTTTTACTATTCCATCCAGAGAAATCAGAAATATATCAATACTCTTTTGGTACTGGTTTATGGACAACTATTAAATCAATCAAAAATCTTGACCAAGATGATTACATCTCTCTCTCACTTTTTAAAGAAAATTGAAAATTTTGTGAAATTATAATACATAATCTTATCCCTCCTTCTTTACCCACCCACAATTTATTTATTCTTATGTTTTGGTGTGTGGGTTGTTATTAATAGACAGTAAATCAATAAAAATAGACATATTCAAATTTCCTAAAACACCAAGAAAGTTTTTTTGAATTTTTGTATACATACCCAGATTTAAATCACCAGTGCAAAAACAATGGGATCAAAATTAATAATTTTTAAATTTAATATTAAATTTATAGTAATAATGATGGAGGATCCACATCTTATAAAGTTATTAATTGTTGGTGATATGGGTGTGGTAAATCCTATTTTTTACATAAATGGATTTTAGAAGAAAAGAATAAAACTAAAAATTATAAAGCTTCTGTAGGTGTTTTATAAAAATATATACACATATGTATATTTATATTACTATATTAAAATATTTTAGGTTGGTGTGGATTTGGGTGTTCAAGATTTTAAAATTGGAAACTTTCATTTGAGAGTTCAATTTTGGGATATTGCTGGTCAGGAGAGATATATGCAAAGTATTCCTTCTATTTACTTTAGAAACACTGATGCTTCTTTAGTATTTTCAGATGTTTCTAGACCTAATACTATCACTAATGCAATTAACTGGTGTAATTTAATTGATCAACAATGTAATAGCATACCAAAACTATTAATTGTTAATAAATACGATTTAGTTATATCTAAACATAGTGAGGTACCTGAAGATACTATACGTGAGGCTTTGGGTAGAGATGGTAGATTCAAAGATGTATTTTACTGTTCCAATTATCATAATATTGGTATTAAAGAGTCCATTTCCTATATTCTAAATATAGTTGTACAAGGTAAAATTTCTAAATTAAATGTTCAACTTCCAATTCCATCACCACCACAACCAAGTTTTCTATTTAAATTATTTAGAAATAGTAATAGTAGTAGTAATGAAAATTCTACAAAAAGTATCAATAGTAATAATAGTGAAATTAGTGTACATGATAGAAAAGAAATTAAAAATTTAAATTATATTGTAAATAGTGATCTAGCAAAGAATCTATCAATGAATACTCAAATTTCTGGTAATTTGATATCTATTAATGAGGCAATTCAAAAGGAGCTAATTCAACAATCAGAAATCAGAAAAAGTTTTAAAATAACTTATATTGATGATGAGCAACCTAAATCCACTAATACCTGTTTTTCAGCTATTGGTAATTTTTTTAAAAATGTTATTGTTGGTGATGAAGATGCTGAAATTATATGTAATTAATTTAACCAATAATAATAATAATAATCATCCACCCAATCTTGAAAGAATAAACCATTATATAATTGTACAGTATTTGACAATGAAAATTGTTTGTGATTAACCACAACCATCCAGATTCTATTTTATAAAAAAAAAATTTAGTGTGTAGATCGATTGGTTAATGTCAGTTTACTACATTTATTAAAATTGGGTTAGAAATTAAAAAAATTTATTTTTAAAAAATTTTAATCAACACTTATAATAATAATATTAATAATGTTGAAACAATTAATATTTTATGTATTATTGCTATTATTGATTAGTAATTTTATAAATTGTAATAGTATTCACCAACAACAACATATAAAAATCAATAGTGGTGGCAGTGTTGAATTTACAGAACAAGATGAGTTAGCTACTAGCACTTCAACAACTATAAAGAATAATGTTATAAATAATATATTTAAAAAATCTAGAGATCATAATGAGCAACAGGATGTTGAGATTACAACAGCCTATTCACTTATTGAAAGAATTCTTGGTGAACAATATCTGACATCATTTGAATTCAATTTACAGATTCAATCTGATCATCAAGAGTATTTTCAATTGCAAAGCAATAATACTAGTGGAAAGATATCCATTACTGCAAACTCTGGTGTAAATATGGCTCAGGGTCTCTATTATTATTTGAAATACTATTGTTTTTGTTCCTTTACATGGACTGGAGATCAATGTCAATTCAATCATAAAACACATCCAACCAGTGATAATCCACTACCAACTGTACCACAAATGGTTCAAATAGAGATACCATCACTCTATAGATACTATATGAATGTATGTACATTTGGATACACAACAGTTTGGTGGAATTGGACACAATGGGAAAGAGAAATTGATTGGATGGCTTTGAATGGTTATAATCTTCCATTGGCATTTAATGGTCAAGAATACATTTGGTATCAGGTATTTTCTGAACTAGGTCTTAGTCAGGATGAGATTTTTGATTGGTTAAGTGGTCCTGCATTTTTACCTTGGAATAGGATGGGTAATATTAATAATTGGGGTGGTCCAATTACAATGGAATGGATGGCTCAACAACGTGATTTACAAATTCAAATACTTCAAAGAATGAGATCTTATGGTATGCAAGCTGTATTACCTGGTTTTGCTGGACATGTTCCACAGTCACTAGCTACTCTCTATCCACAAGCTAATATTACCGTTCTAGGTTCTTGGTGTAATTTTACTGGTACTTCATTTTTGGAATCATCAGACCCACTTTATGTTAAAATTACAAATCTTTTCATTTCCACTCAAAATAAGGTCTATGGCACAGATCATTTCTATAACTTTGATCCATTCAATGAACTTGATCCACCCAGTAATCAAACGGATTATCTTAGAAATACTAGTGTATCCATGTTTAATAATCTCATTCAAGCAGACCCTGATGCAATTTGGGTACTACAAGGTTGGTTCTTGGTAAATGATCAGGAATTTTGGCAACCAAACCAAACAGAGGCATTCCTATCTGGTATTCCAATGGGTAATCTAATAGTTCTTGATCTGTGGGCAGATGTAATTCCAGGTTGGAATCTTACCAATTTCTTTTATGGTCACTATTGGGTATGGTGTATGTTACATAACTTTGGAGGTCGTACTGGTATGTATGGTCGTTTACCATTTATTTCTACATCACCAATTGAAGCACGTTCCATGTGCTCTAATATGGTTGGTACTGGGTTAACACCAGAGGCTATTGATCAAAATGTAATAGTCTATGATTTAATGTCTGAAATGTCATGGAGATCAACCCCACCTAATCTTACACAGTGGGTAGTTGATTATACTCACAGAAGATATGGTAAATTAGAACCACATCTTGTTGATCTTTGGTTAAGTTTATCTACCACCGTATTCAATTGTTCTGCCAATGAGACAGAAGGAAACATGGGCGCACCATTTAGTTTAGTTGCACAAAGACCACAAATGATATTTGGAGATAATCTATTCTATCCTATGGATGTATTGGTTGATGCTTGGTATCAATATTTCCTAGTTAATGATAGTTATATTGTGCAGACTGACAGTTTTAATTTTGATGTAACTGAAATTACTATACAGGCACTGAGTAATTACTTTTTAACAGAATACATGAATCTTCAGGTGGCATTTAACCAAAGTAACCTCAATGAATTTGAACAAATATCTGAGAGAATGTTAAATATCATTGATTACATGGAGATGATTGCTGCAAGCCAACAAATTAATCTAGTTGGTCTATGGACACTAAATGCCAGACAATGGTCTCCAAGTAACTATAGTAACTTGGAGTTTAATGCTCGTAACCAATTAACACTTTGGGGACCACAAGATTCAGTATTACATGACTATGCTTACAAATTATGGTCTGGATTAATTGGTGACTTTTACTATACACGTTGGATGATATTCTTTAAATACACTATTACATGTATTCAAGATTCAATGACATTCAATGCCACCTATGTTGATGAAACTGTTGCTTTCTTTGAGCAGACTTGGAATGAAGATTTAAATATCTATCCATACTATCCAACTGGTTCTTCTATTAAAATTTCTAAATTTATTCAAACTCAAGTTAATATTCCAACAAATTCTTCTTCAGCTTCTGAATAACAATAATGTAAATAAAATAAATTGTAAATATTTGTATATAAATTTATAAATGTTATTATTAATACTCCTTAGCATTGTTTTACTTAAATTGATTTATTTGATCATTAAATTCTGATAATAATTGATTAACTGTTGATTTAATTTGTTTATCTTGATCAGATCTTTTTCTTACTGTGATAGTTTGATTGGATAGTTCATCTTGACCAACAATAATTAAATAGTTATAATGTTGTATTGTGGCATCTCTAATCTTTTTTGAAAAAGATTTTTGATCAGATAATTCGACATCAACATAAAATTGTTGTTTATCAGTAAGTAGTTGTTTTTGAACAGCAAGAGCATAGTCATTAAATTTTGAATTTACTGGTATTACCATTGCTTGTCTTGGTGATAACCAAAATGGCCATTTACCACCGGTATGTTCCATTAGAATAGCTAACATTCTTTCAACTGATCCAAATATAGCACGATGTATCATAACTGGTGTTTTTAATAGTTCTACAGGTGATGTGGTGGTGGTGGTATTACTATTATTATTAACATTATCTGATTCAGCTGATTGATAGGTTAATTGGAATCTTTGTGGTAATTGAAAATCAAGTTGAATAGTTGCACATTGGAATGATTTACCGTTTGCATCTTGAAGATGTATATCAATTTTTGGGCCATAAAATGCACCATCACCAGGATTTAATGTCCATTTATCACCACAAAATTCATTTAGTAGTTCCTTTAGTGATAATTCTGCTTGTTCCCATTGTTCCAATTCACCCATAAATGGTTCTGGTCTAGTTGAAAGTTCTAATCTAAAAGTAAAACCAAATATATCATAGACATATTTCATAAATTCTAAACATGATTTTATCTCTGAACGAATTTGTTCATGTGTACAGAATATATGTGCATCATCTTGTTGGAATCTTCTAACTCTAGTGAGTCCAGACAGTGCACCATGTGCTTCATTACGATGTAATGCTCCAAAATCAGCTAATCTTAATGGTAGCTCTTTATAGGATCTTGTACGATGTCCAAACATTAGGCAATGTCCTGGACAATTCATTGGTTTCAATGAATATTCAGTATGATCACATTTAAAGGTAAACATATTATCTTTATAATTTTGCCAATGTCCTGAGGTTTCCCATAATTTTTGATTGTAGATATTTGGTGACATTACTTCATGATAACCTCTCTTTCTATATTGATCTTTAAGAAAATCTAAAAGCTTATTATAAATTCTGGTTCCATGAGGTAAAAAGAATGAACTACCTGGTGAATAGGGGTGGAAAAAGAATAGCTCTTGATCTCGTCCAATATTTCTATGATCACGAAGTGCTGCTAATCTTTGTTGTTCTTTCCATTCTTTATATCTAATTTCATCTGGAAATGATATACCTATTAATCTCTGTAATCCAGTTGAATAATTATCGCTACTACCAATACCAATAACTGATGAATTCTTTATCACTTCAAAGAATTTAATTGAACTAGTTTGAACTAGAGGAATATCACTTTGTAATTTAATTATACTTTCAACTAGTTTATTACTATTATTATTTTGTTGATTCTGTTTAATTAAAGTTTCCATTTCAATTACAATCTCTTTGATATCAGTTTCTTTTAATGTATTTCCGTCAGGGAAATAAACATCAACAAAAAATGTGCCCAAGTTTAGATTTTCTTGTTGTCCAATATCTGTTGAAATCATGTGTCCAAATTGAACAATTTCCAATTCTGTCCATTTATTTTTTGATGTGCTCTGATAGTGATTCTTTATTGCTAATGCTAATAAATTTGATGAGCTTTTCCAAAATGATAATCTAGCATCTCTATCTTCAAAATCTAAAAATTCAATCTTGTATTCTTCTTTTTTTATCACCTCTTGTAGTGATTTTAATTCTTTTCCGTTAATTCTAGAGATTAATGAGGTTTTACTTAATGATTTACTTAGATGATTCATTATCTCAACTGAGTTTTTATATTCTGGAAATTCAATTTGTCTTCCATCTAATAGTGTAACTTTACTACTGTAGTAATATAATATATTACCATTATTATTTATAAGTTTATAATTTTTAGGTGTTAAAATTTTATTAAGGGAAGATAATGAATATCTCAACATTTTTTCATATGAAAAAACACTAAAAAATTAATTTTGATTTTTGATCTAAGGCAATTTTCTAATTATTTTTTTTTATTTTTTTTTTCACAATATTTCATCACGCATGTCAGGACAACAACCTCCAACAAACAATATTTATAAAACTTCACCAATAAATGCACCAATTCAACAACCAAATTTTAAAAATATACCAATTGTTCAACAATCAAATATACCTAATCAACCAAGCAATGTCACATCAAAAATGATAACAAACCCATATATGACTACAAACTCTGCTAATCCAATACTAAATCCCACTGGAACAACTTATAACACACCAAATATTAATAGAAACCCTTCATCTCCAACTTTAAATGTAAACCAGAGTAGTAATACAACATCACCAGGACTTACACAACAACAAATAGCTTCTACACCACCAACATCAACAACAACTACCCCAGGTAATAGCAGTATAGATTCACATATTGATTCTGTATTAAAAAAACACCACAATCTAGTTGGAAGTAATTTTTCACCTGTACAAAATATATCTTCACCTGGATTAGGAAATCCTTCTACACCACCAATTTCAACTAGTGGTAGCTCTTATTCTACACCTTATAATACAACAACAACAACAACAACAACAACCACTACAAATAGTAGTAGTGGTTCAATAGTAACCAAAAATAAAAAACTAGAAAAAGAAAAAAGAGAAAAAGAAATGAGAGATAGAGAGGCAATGCGTGAACAATTAGAAAGAGAGCAAAGAGAAAGAGATTTTCAATCTGGTCGTATAGTTTTAGATAGTAATGAATTATTAGGAAAAAGAAAACTATCTGAATTACTTTCACAAATATCTCCTAATGAGAAAATGGATGAAGAAGTAGAGGAAATTCTTAGCATTGTTGCTGATGATTTTATAGAAACAGTTTCATCATTTGCATGCTCCTTAGCAAAGCATCGTAATAGTAATACTTTGGAGGTAAAAGATATACAATGCCATCTAGAAAGAGCATGGAACATTAAAATACCTGGTTTTGGAAACCCAGAACAAACAAAATCTTACAAAAAACCACATTATCCCGATTCACACAAGTTAAGAATTCAGACAATGAAAAAGGCTATACAATTAAATCAATCCCTAACAAGAAGACATATAAGATTGACTGAACAACAACAACAAATGAATAGAGAATAAATAGTGATTTAGCGAAATATGTATATTAAATCAAATATCAAACACAATTTTTATTCAATCATAAATTTGTGCAAAGAACACTGATTTCTTTTTTTTTTAAAAATATTTTTATTTTAAATTAATTTTTATTGTTATTATATCACAATATTTTATATCTGATTATTAAAATAGATGAGTAGATATATACTAAAACTATTTAATATAAAAAATGGAAATGAAAAAAATGTTATATATAATCAAGAAAATAATGTAAAACAACAATTACCACATTTGATAGTTAGAAAAATTGTACAATACTATGTAGAGGAGAATATAAGTAACGAAAAGACTTTTTACCAAAAGAAATTAATATCACAGATGGCTTCCATTTCAAAAGAATGGAACCAATATGTTATAACACACATTAAGTTACCTAGATTCAATATAGAAACAACTAACGACTATAGATGCGTTTGGGTTTGGCAAAAGAGAGGTTATCACTTTGATGGTTTACCATTAATATTGCAACACAATCAAGTAAATTCTAAACATATAATGGATATTAGAGATAAAGTTACATCAGTTCGTGGATATTGTCTATCTTCATTTTCGAGTATTGATATTCTTAGTATATTCCCTAGACTAGAAAAGATTCAAATGGAAATGTACAACATAGCACCATCACATTGTAAATCACTAGAGAAAATTGTATTAAAAAGAATTCAGCAACTAAAAAAGAAAATCACAAATTCAAAAGTTTTGGATAGTGATGAAAAACAAAATCAATTGGATCAACTAGATACTATCATTGAAAACCTCTACCTGTATAGATATCAAGAGGAAGGAAATGAAAACTTTAACTATGTTAAGGAATTAATTATATCACATAGAACTGGTTATACCTATTTGGTTTTGGATACCATCAATGCTTGTAAATATTTACAATCATTAACTTTGCAATCTAGTAATGTCAGTTTATACTCTGATGAACTTGGTGATGCATTAACTAAAAAATCATCTCTAACTCATTTAGAATTGGATTCTCTACCAATGACATTTCCTCAATTGGAGACTTTATCTAATAGTCTAAATCCAAACCTAACCTCAATCACCTTGAGATCACTGATGGTATATAATGACGAATTTTATTTTGATTTGGATGAGATGGAAATGTCCGATATAAATTTCCTGCCCATTATCACTCGTTTATTTCAGTATCCAAATATAAAATCTATCAATTTTTCACATCACTATTATTATACTATGGAATATAAAATACTAGAAAAACTTCTACTTGATAATCAAACACTAGAAAATTTATATTTAGACTTTGTAATTTTCTATACACCTCCTCAATTAAATCCTTCTATATCGCCACACCCAATTTCTATTACCTCTTCACAACAATCACTACCTCAAATTAATTTTGATATACCATATATACACAATCAATTTTCACAATCTCAAAATAATAATAATAATAATAATATTAATAATAGTAATAATAATGATCTATATAATATTCAAATTTCGACATCCCCTTCAATGAATGTAAATAATCACATAAAACTAGAGGAAAATAGTAATAATATTGAAAAAGATGAAAAAATTGATAAAGTACAATTTACAATTTCCAATTCAAACTTAAAATCATTAAATCTAAGTTATCAAGTTGGTAATTCATTTAGAGAGAATTGGGATCTACCAAAACTAGAAAATTTAACATTAACTGCTAGTAGTGATATTCACATTAAACTATTTTCACTAAGGAATTCATTAAGAATTGTTCAACTAAACAGTGTTGCTAGCAACAAACTATCTCAACAATTATCATCATTGTTGGTTGATACAACATGTTTATACTCTCTAAAATTGGTTGGTTGTAATCTAATGGACCAAGATATTGATATACTTTTTACAAGCATACAATTGAACAGAACTGTACATGAACTATCGTTAGACAAAACTAAAATACCACCACAATATCTAATGGAATTTTTTAGTAGTAACCATCCAACTATTTTATCTTTGAAATTAGCTAGAGTGGCAACAATCACTGACATTAATGTAATCTGCCAAAACCAAACTATAAGATCTCTGAATCTGACATTAGTACCATTACAACAAGAATTATCTTTTAGCTTTCTAAATTCTATTGTCACCAGTAAAAACCAATCCCTAATTGATTTAAATTATTCTGAAAACAACATACTCTGGCAACCCTCATCTGTCAGTAAAAAAAGAAAATTATTCAAGCAATTTTTAAATGTTCTCACCAAATGTAATAATACTATAGCTCTACAAAACTTGCACCTATCTGTGAATATAAAAAAGAAATTTTTTACATGTGGTACCATTTCTATTACAAATTCACGTTTTTATCCCAATCTTTAAAATAAATATTATTACTGATAGTAAACATTTTCAGATATATATATATATATATATATATATATAGTTTTTTTGAAGCAATGAGCAATATGTCTATAGTATTAATTAATATAATTACTTAAAAAGCTCATTTTAAATATATTTCTATACAGATAATCATCCTTTCTACATTTCAAAATTGTATTCCCTCGGAATTAAGTGCCAATTGCTAAGAGAAAGTTATAGATAACATTATTATATGAATATTATAAAAATAATGGTATATTTTCTATTTAATTTGTACGAGATATTTTCGATTTACAAAATACAGATAATGTACAGATAGAGATTAACTGTTTGAATTTTCTTGAGTAAAGTGAGTATATTATAAGAGAAAAGTGTTTTTAATAGCAAATATAGAGTGATCAATAAAATAAAATCTAGTAAGAATGTAATTTTAATAATAGTTTCATACAGATAATGTCTATCTGTAGATTAATTGTATAAAAATTTGGTGGTCTATGAATTAGGTATCAATCGCTAAGAGAAAGTTATAGAGCTTATGTATGGTATTAATATATTGTAATTGTAGCTAATTTCGCTGTAGAGAGGGTAGGTTAGTGAAGGATAGGTTTAGGTGGGTAGGGTAGGGTAGGGTAGGGTAGGGTAGGGTAGGGTAGGGTAGGGTAGGGTAGGGTAGGGTAGGGTAGGGTAGGGTAGGGTAGGGTAGGGT